>JABCKC010001915.1:0-23139 GCA_013186395.1 Fusarium papillatum | reverse complement strand
TCAGGTGGATCCGATAAAAACAGAGACACCAAGAGGTATTGACATAAATATTCAAGCGCTATTAGGTCATTAGGATCTATTAAAGGGCTGATCATTTCTGTCACCTAAGTGCACTTTAGTACGTAGAGTGTCTCGGTTTTTTTCGGATCCACCTGAGGGTTCATGGCCACAGTTATTTATTTAGGCAGGTGATTCCGCCACTTCTCACCCTAAACGTCACTTTTAAATAACGGGGCATTAGTAAAGTTGGCAACCACTTCCGCACATCCCAATTCTCAAGGAAGTCCAATGCGGGCGGCACAATTATTCTATCAACATTTCTCCTTGCCATGCCCAAAATGAGAACACGAAGCACCCCCGCGGCGCGATCAGTGAAGAATCAGCGCCGACGTGGTAATTATTCACTCGGTGGCTGTGAGGCCTGCAGGGTTCGTCACGTGAAGTGTGATCGGGTTCGACCAGCATGCTCCAACTGTGTCAAGTCTCACAAGACATGCGAGTTTAGTTCTCATGAGATCCGATGGATGCCTTCGGCTAGTTTTCAGGGGATTGAGGAGGAGTCTCAGTCGGCAGAAGAACTGTCGACTTTTCGAAGCCGACAATGCTTAGAATCCTGTAAGTTGTCTCCTTGACCTGACGTCGCTTCCCTCGAAGGCATGTGCCACTAACTGGTAAATAGTTCAAAGTAGGATGGATATGTGCCAGGAACTGGCATCTGGGATCCCGAACACAGTCGACGCCGCCCTAGCTGAGTTGGAAGAGAGTCATAAGCTTCCTGCTCAGCCATCAAGGATCGGCCCCTTCTCCGTTCTTAACTTCAGCCTCCAGACACCACAAACTTGTACAAGCCCGTCCGTCCGTTCGTCCTCGTCTCAATACGATCAAGACCACCCACAAACTGTTACCTCTCGGCCCACAATCGCAGCAACGAGCAGTACTCTTACCGAAGAACTCGCCCTTCCAACGCCCGACGACAGCGCTGGATCCTTCACTGACTTCCTCCAATGGGGAGATCTCTTCAACTGGGACATCATTCCCAACTCGATCGCCTTGGATGACCCTTTTCTCGCCAACGACATTGACTCCACGCGATGGGGGGGACAACCTGGCAATCTGGTGATACCCGGATGTACCGGCACATGCCCCGACGCGTCAACCAGACCTATCGAGCACCCTACTAACGAACGGTACGACCTGATACTACCGGCCGACGTCTTGCTCGATGCCCCTCGGCTTTTGACACATTTCGAAAACGTTGTCGTTCATCGAATGTCGTCTCTACCAATATACGCAAAGTCCCCTTGGTCGACTATGCATATCCCGGCAGCCATGATCACTTTGAGCAAGCTCACGCTCTTTTCAGTTGATTCGAGCGAGATCAGCCACGCGAATATGTCCAATTTCTACGGGCTGCTAGCTGTGTCTTCTTACCACCTCTCTCTCAAAGATCAGGAGAGTGGAGATCTTTGTCGAGCAGAAGGATACTGGGCTGCTATACACGAGGCAGCATATGATGCTGCAAAGAAGCATCTAGATCTATGCGTAGAGAAGGAAACCCAGGGTTCAAATAGGGCCAAGTATAAGGAACAGTTGATGGCAATGGGCGCTACCACCACGACTTCGGTAAGCTTTTTTCGCAATCTTCTGGGTCCTGAAGCGTAGCAGCTCTGACAGACACAGTTCATCTCTAATAACCAGGTAGACGTCGACCATTATCTAGTAGAGTTTGAGAAGCTCTTTCGTACTCGTGGTCTTGCCAAGGGAACAGTATCACGCCGCACACGCCTATTGCATCACTTGTACGCTTGGATCCGAATCGTTTCTGAAAGCACTCGGATGCGCGGAGGGTCTTCCATGAGATACAGAACGCAGGAAACATCCGCCCACCGCCAGGGCCAGCATCTTGGCGATGCTGAGGATGATGGGGATCCAATGACTCAAGATGGGAGAAGGGACACCACCATTGATCCAAAACTAGATGACTTCTTCCGCCTCCCACCACGCACGCCAGTACGCAACAAAGATACACACCAGGAAGCCCACTTCTCAGGAACTGTCACCGATGAGGACGGCCTTTACATGCAGATATACGGGATCCCTGAGACGTGGTTACGCTTGTTGTCACAAACAACTAGATTGGCCAACGAGATGGATGCGCTACATCAACCTGACAACCAGGCCGATATAGACACATTCATGGGCCTGCAACGTCGTGCAAGCCAACTAGAGGAGTCAGTATGCGCCTTCAGGTCCAAATGTCTGGCATTCGAAACCAGCAACAGCACGAGTCACTCGCACATGCTGCGCGCCCTATGTTCGGCCCTGCTCATCTACTTCTACCAACGCATCCGACGCGTCAACCCAATGATCCTCCAAAGTATCATAGACGATGTTATAAAAGCCTTACAGGACTATGATAGAGCCCTCAAGCAGCAGGGTCTCGAGATTTCAGGGACGGCTTGGCCCGCCCTCATCGCCGGATCAGAGGCAGAGTCTAAGATTCAGCGTGATCAGATCATGGCGTGGATCGACACCAGAATAGTCGCAACTGGATTTGGCAGCTACTATACTGCGAAAGAGATAATCGAAGAGGTGTGGGTTAGGAGGGATGGAGCATCTAACCTCGCTACGTGGATGGATGTATGCCGAGACAAGGGCCGGTGGCCAATTTTGGCTTGATGGACCAGCCCGTCCAAGTCTTCGCGATGATATGCGGCATGGGGTCCACTGGAGGCTCTCATCCAAGACGAGATATTTCGCTTGGTTTGTTAGGGTAGACCTGGCTGACAAAATATGCGGAATCTGATAGATGGAGGAGACGAATAATAGTTAAAATTGACCTGAAGCAGCTAGAGAACATTGACTTTCTGAGAAGCAACAAAACCAAGTAGTGCCCAGTGATTTCCAAAGCAATAGCCATGCTCGTCCTATACCAGGATTGATCTAACCCCCCATCAGTTTACATCAGAACTTTACATCGACATCAGCATTGGCGAGGCTTGTCCCGTTGACCTCGATGTCAAATTTGACACTTTCCCCATTTGGGAACATCCTGACGTTGTAGTACAGTCTCTTCTTATACACATTGTACGGAGTCAAGTGGTTTTCGAGGCTCGAGACCGGCATGCAGTTCTCAAGTGTCCAGTCGACATTACAAATGTGTTCGACACTTGCTTCCAATCGTGGGGGTGGGGAAGGGTCATCGCACCGATAAATACCAAAGGATGAGCGGCCATCCCAGTCCCAGTCAAAGACCTCGGAATAAGAATGGTCGACTTTCTCTGTCTTTGAGACGCTTTCGCCCTTGTAGAAATTAGCAAACGTTCCAGGAGTCTCAACCCACGGGGTCACAAACTCTTCTGAGGTACCATCTCATTTGGTTCGCTGCCTTCCACACGCCCTCGTCGCTGTCCCAGTACCTATCTTGTTCAAGGTGCTCCTCTTCATCGAAATAAGGTGCAAAGGTGACTCCATAGCTTGCCCGGCTGATTGCAGCTGTGATCGAAATGTGTGAGTGGGTTTGGCTCTCACCACTTTCATTAAGACCATCCGCGAAGGATTTGCACACAGCGCCCTGGCAGATTGCCGTTCTCCTGAAACATTCAAGTTAGAACTATTTTTCTTGATAGAGACAACCTGGTCCTTACGGTTTCATTCCGCTTGCCCGAAGGATGTCCATGGCTTGGCTTGCATAGATACTCTGTAGGTAGTTATAGAGGTAAGGGCTTCCACCGAGTCCTCCGACGAGTATGATGCCCTGAGTATCATGAGACATCTGAAGATATTTTGTAAAGGAGACGAGCTTACCGTGACTTGAAGATTTCGCGCCCAGGCAGCGTCGATTTGAGCGTTGATGAGACCCACGATGTCAGTAAAGACCTTGGTGAACATCGCTTCGATGTGGGCCCTGTCGATATGATTAGATAAATAATACGAATGTGAATGATAGGACTTACTCCTTGAAATGGATTCGGCCGCGCTTGATAATAGGCTTCCTGGAAGTGTCGTCAAGACGCTGCTTTGGCCTGTTCGAGAACATTTCGCTTGGTAATCGCACAATGTACTCTTTCTCCGGGTTTCCAGTGTTGAACTGAGGTTTGATTGAGTACTCCCAGACATCTTTCATGATTTCGTTCTTTCCTTCTCGGCTAAGAACGTTCCATGTTGAGCCAAGGCGTTCTCTGCAGCTCTGCTCAAAGGCTTCGTCAATGAACACCCCACCACAGAGCTGACCTACATAGGCGTATTAGCAGACGGACTCGGGGCTATACATGATCATCAGGGGGGGTTACCTTGTCCTTCAACCGCTTCACGCATGAGGACTGGGTCAATTGACTGAATCTCGTAAGTTATCAGGTCCTGTGTCACCCCCAAGTTAGAGTAATGCGCAATGTGACGGTTGAAAAGAAGAGTACTAACAACTGTGCCACCACCAGCATCACAGACAACATACACGTTGCCTGCCTTGACAGAATTGTAGCAGTCCAGGATCGTTGACAGGGCCGCGGCTTCGGGTTCGGTCACAACGGTCAACTGGGTTGGCCCGGCCCTTCGATGTTCCAGGAGTCCTGCTTGACGGACGGCCTGTTCGGTGCTTTGTTGAGCATAGCCTTTCCAGATGGCTGGAACGGTCACGACAATGTGTAAAGTCAAGGCATTGAACTCGGACTTTCCGATTTCTTGCTTGATCTTTTCTTCGGTATGAATCCAGAGCAGCTTGAGGTAATCTGCCACAATGTCGACTGCAGTTCTCCCACATCTTTGTGCGTTTTCGCGAGCACGTTGAAGGAAGCGAGATGCTCGCATCTCAGGAGTCAGGTCCTCGGGTTTTAGTAGCAAAAGTTTGAACCATTGGAGCCGGGTAACCTCAGCTGGAATGTCGTATCCCCACTTGGCCTCACCGGAATTGTCGTAGTAGATCTCGGTGGGAACCTTGCCTTCCTCACGGCCAATTCCGGGCCATGTGGAGATGTACTTGATATTGTCTCTCCGAAAGTCAGATGCAGTGGCCCAGGCAACACCACTATAGCTAATTTCCGTGTCAGTTTAGTATAGAGACACTCCCTGGATGCTCTGAGGATACTCACGTTGTTCCAAAGTCGATGCCTACAGCCAAAACGCCCGTCTTTTTCGTCTTGAAATGATGAGAGCTTCTCCGGGGCATGACTACAGGAAGACCTAGAGGAGGGCTGCGGGTGTTAGAATCGACAGTGAAAGTGTTGGTCGGTGTTGAGGTTAGACGAGGAGAAGACGGGGTCCGAGGGAAATTTCACGGTTATAAGTTGCTCAACTGGCTATTTTTATCACAGCCAAGCTTGCTATGATTTGAAGGCTATCGCTAGCCTCAAAATAATCAGTAAAGCACTTACCAAGATATCAGGCGTCGTCGCCTAACAAGGCAACCAGTATGCTGTTTTGAATGGCGTGACGATATTACCAATCGACATCGTAGGTTCCATGTAGGGCTGTCGGAATAACCGCCCCAACACAAATGTGATGGTTGTAGCACATGCCTTCGTCGTTTATTTTTCAAAGTATCATGCAAGAAAGGCTGCCAAGTTTTGCGACAGTAAATCTCGGCTAAATATAGGTAGTTGTCGGCGTGGGTAGACGCAAGTGCAGGCGAATGGACTTTCAACTTGTCAGTCACCACAGAACCAGATGATAGTCTCGATTGCGTCATTAAAAGTACAGGCTATCATAAAACAAAGAGAACCAAATCTAGACTGCTAATTTCGGCCAAAAATAGGTTTGCCAACGTGTCAAGGCAGAACTACGCCCGCACAGAAGCGACTTGGCTTGTACATGGCGACCTGGGATGGGTTGAAGAAGAGGGGTTAACAACTCGGTAAGCGCAGAACAATTGCACTTTCATAAGTCTGGTGACAAAACATAGCGAATGATATAGTTGATGTCGGACGCAGCTGAAGTCAGGTGGCCCCCCCTTACGCGCCTTGTCACAGTCCAATATCAACCGGGCAAAGGCTTCTTGCATAAACGCGGAATGAAACAAGGCGAGTCTTGGCCGTGATAGGGTATTGGGCAACACATGCGTTTTATACCGAGTGACTGATGCCGCTGTGTTCTAAATTTATCACCCCGACCCCATGTTTTCGTTCTCCGAAGTCACCGGTTGACGTAGAGACATGTCTCATGAAACTGGCTCTGTTTCTGTATCTTTCCTCCACCCAGATTTATAAAAAGACCGTGATACTTGACCTTAGCGGAACTATGAGACACTTCTTCTGTCCATTTGACTACACAACGCCTCACACACTATTTCAACTTGAAACCAACAATGTCGCGCGTCCCATATTTTCCGCTCTCTTCCACTGAAACTAGTAACGCCGCTCTCAAGGAGTCAAAGCAGATCCGGGGCGCCAAGCGGGCTGTCAAAGACAGAGCTAATGAAAGTCCACACTCTCACTCATCTCCCTCGTTGGAGGTTGAAACGTTTCCTGGGGACGAAGGGGATCACCACACGGTATCTCAGCCGGCCAAGGAACTTTCACTCTTGGAAGAACCGGCTCGCAATGTGAAGGGTGAATCCCCTACAGACCAGACGAGACAGGGAGCCTTGGAGACCAACTACCAAAACCTTCTGCGTCGCAACGAACAACTTGAGAAGGATTACGCTGAATTGTGGGAGGAATGGAAGGAATTGGGTGAAGTGCTGAGCAACCTCCGAGCCAGGCATCAACCACTCGGTCAGTTGGAGGATAAAGATCTCATCCAATCCGCAACAGAATTGAGATACAATATTTCCAACCTCTCCCAACAATGGCCTGAAGGGGGATCGACGAAGAACGCGCCAACGGAGGTGCTATACCTGCCTTATCTCCAGGCCACAACGCCGGATAGTTCTAGCTACTGCACCCTACTCAATGATCCTGGCCGGCGACCGCAAATCATTGAAGCGTTCATTTGGAGAGTGCTCACCGGCGAACTGTTTGGTAGGTTCTGCTGGGCAGGTGAGGAGATCGCTTCGAGTGCTAGAGACCTTGAAAAATGGCTAGCAGCAAGTAAGTTTACTCTTTATCAAAGGGTCCCATAGCAACTACCTTGAGATTAACCCAGAGGAACAGTAAGCGAATCAGATCCTTCCAGAAATTCTGATCTTCGGATGTGGACTTCAAAGACAACTGAATTACTCTTGGAAACCCTTGACGTTAAGGACCAAGAAACTTCAGATGGTCTTGGACTTCTCAAGAGAAGTATTGTCGACCGAATCGTTAGAGCCCTCGAAGTGCCGGAGAACTTGGAGCAGGGCATTGTGCTACAACTGGATGATATTCTAGACAAGGCCCTTGATCTAGACAGAGACTTTAGCCAGCAGGTCGCGAAGTGGGAATGGAAGCATCCTGAGTTCGATTGCGAGGGACGCCTAGCTTTCGATCAAGCCACCATGATGTCGGACGAGCGTTCCAAAAAGAAGAGACCGAGGGTGGTCCAGCTCATCGTTTCACCAGCGCTGGTAAAACGTGGCGACGCTAACGGCGAGAACGATGGCCTCGAGACTATCGTGATGAAGATGGGAGTGTCTTTTCAGCGCTTTCAGAGGTAGATAGTTGAGATTATCAAGGTACTTTTTGCGGTATTGAGTTTTAATGCGCTCATGTGCTGATGACTGTTTGCGTTCTTAACATGCCTAATGACCAATGTCCAACCAGAAAAAAGAACTATCTCAGGTCTGCCTAAATAGCTCATAGATACATATTCTTCAACGCCTCTCTTTCAAAAGCCTTCTCGCTTCCATAAGTTCCTGAAGCTCTCGCTGCTTGCGCTTATCCTGATAGATAAGCATGGCCAAAGTCCCAGCACACACAGCGATAGCCAGTCCGAAACATCCCCCAATAATCTTTCCCGCAAGACCGACTTCATTCTGCATCTCCATGCAGATATTGTACCCGTGGGTGGTTTCAGTTGCGCATAGAAGACCAGGAGAGCAGGCACTGCTTGTAACGTTTGTGGAATAACATTCAAGGGTTGATACCTGCCCACTAGCAGACTCCACAGGGCAGACTGAGGTGGTCTTGATGGTTGTGGAGAAACATGAGGCGCCAACTTCGGTGGTAGTCTCTGCTTCGGTGCTGCTTGTACTTGATTGCGCTGTACTGGATGCCAATGTGCTTGATGACTGGCTGCTTGCCTGTGTCGACGAAATAACCGTCGCTTCTGTGGACGCCGATGCTGCAGTGGATTCCTGGGTCGTTGTGGCTTCTGTTTCTGCAGAACTTGAGGCTGCTTCCTCGGTTGTTGTAACAGCATCAGCAGAGGAAGAAGACGCGTTATCCGTGGTTGCTGTCTCCTGGCTTGCCGATTCCTGGCTTTCCGTCTCTTGTCGTCGTCTCCTTTGGTGAGAGTCCTCCCCACTCTCCTTGCCTTCCCGCTTCCCATCCGAAGCCCTCTCGCGGCGTTTCAATGAGGAGCAACTCGCAGCGACGTAGCAGGCATCGTCATCGTGTTGTCCAGCGTGACGGTCACGAGAGGCCAGGCACTCATTCAATATTTCCGGATAGCGACAATCTAGTCGTCGAGCAAGATCAGGGTCATATCTCGCAACTAGGTTCTGATGAGCGTCAACTTGAGAAGATGTCGTAGCCAAAAAGGCCAGCGCGGAAACAAAGCGCATGTTAATGATGTAGTGCGTTGAGTAAATGGGCGATCAGAAGCGGAAGGGTTAAAAGATTTGTCGTTTTGGCCAAAAAGGGGTGTCAGGTCGTGATATGTGTTGTGTTCGCTCGACACCGCTCTAGTGCTGTTCAAAGAAGCACTGGTAAATATATGAACCTATGGTGTCTTGCTATCTATAAATTGATAGGAATGATGCCATACCACTGCTTTGTCACTCAGCTACTATAATAAGAACGATCTGATCCCGTAGGGCTGTGTTAGTCGTCGTCGTCTATTGCGAAAATTAGAGGCTGAAGCCGATTAGTCATAGGAACATGATAAACTCTAAACAAGGATGTTTTGAAGTTATTCGTCATTGTCCTTTTTTTCTTTACCCATGCTCCCTCGGGATAACCCCATTTATCTCCACCCAGGAACTGCACAGCCCTCGACTCATCCCACATCCCGAGAAAAGTTGTTCTTGAGTCTGACGATGCGCGGCACAGTCTACCCACCTAATTTTGAACTTGGGTGGTAAAAGCTTACAAAGTGTATTGCGTCTCCCCTTTTAGAGCCGCGTCAGCAACTGCTTTGATACTGCCGAATGTAAGTACCGATCAAACCAACACAGGCCAGGCCCTCGAGGCAATGAAAAAATAAATATTCTTGTCGCTCTTTACTGTCCCTCTTTGGCGTTTTCGTTCCACTTTAGTTGGGCATGTATTCTTTGTTATAGTTGAGGCCCGGCCCTCGATGGGATAACTGAGTCTTAACCCTAACCCTAAGATCCTGCTCCATCGCCGGCGCTGGTGTATTTACACCGCCAATTCTCCATTATCGGCACCGTATTTAGCGCCCCAAGGCTTCCTTCTTTCCTGATTTACAAACTGCCGGACCTTCCTGACCAACTGCAACCCCGTCATAACTCTGTACTTCCAGTTCCTGGGCATGGTTGGCTCGGGTAGCCGAGTCTGCCGTTCTCAAATAAGTCTTCTTTCCAATGGTTACCCAAAATAACAAAGAAAGCAACAGCATAATGCCGAAGACAGCAATGGCGTAATTCATGTCGCTTGATGTTGGGTTGGGCCCTCCTGGAAAGAAGAAGAACACAGTGGTGACGATGCAATAGACGACAGATATGTAATTCGCCACCGGTCCAAACTTTCCAAGGGAGAAGGTCCTTGGTGGAAGCTTCTCGCGACCGACAACTAGGAGGACCACGATGGGGATTGCGTATGATATTGTCAGGGCGATAGTGCTGACCGCAAGAACAGCAGTCAAAATTGTCGTTGAAAAGAGATAAAGGGCCCCGATCAAAGAAATGATCAGACATTGAAGCCAGAGTGCCCGTGCCGGGACTTTCCAGGTCGGGTCGACGTGAGCAAAGTATGATGGGTAAGGTAAACCGCCGTCTCGGGCAAAGCCCCAGGTTAGTCGCGAAGCGGATGTAAGGACGCTGATACCCTGACCGAAGCCGTTGAAGATGAAGAGAGCCGTTAGTACAGCGCCTCCGGCTAATCCCAGAGCATTCAGAAGGACCTCAACGAACGGGAACCCTGTGGCGGAATCGATGACTTGATCAAGGTCTTGAATGCCAAAGAGGCATGCCACCATGAACAGGAACCCTGATACGGCGCCACAGATGACCGAGAGATACATGGCTTTCGGGGCGTTGCGTCGGGGAGAAGGGATTTCCTCGACCATGTGAATGACGGCGTCAAATGCAGTCAGTCCTACTCAAGTTAGATTGCATCATATGGTGATATCGGAGACCACGTACCATAAGCAGCTTGAACAAGACCAGTAAACCAAGTCACTCCGTCAGGCCAGCCCGTTCGATTGATCCATGCCCCAAACACAAATGAGGCAGACTGGAAGCTAAGGTCTGGCTTGGTCCCAACAGCAATGAGGATGGCCATACTAATAACGATAAAAAGCCCCACGAACCCGGCGCCAATGAAGTTGTTGAAGTAGGGCAGTGTCTTATCGTTGCGGCATGCGACGAGGTTGAAGACGGTAAAAAAGACGGTGATTGCCACGTAGACAAGGAACTGCACCCAGCCTTTCGTAGCGCCGTCCCAGTCATTGTCGAAAATGACTTTCATTCCAAGTACAAGGTTCGTCATGAAGCTGTTTTGCGAAGCTGTCAAAGTCCACCACCCCAATGTGTTGACGGCGGCACAGCAGTAAGACAACAAACGACCAGAAGGTCCATCCCAAAGGCGAGAAACCCAGTATGCTTGGCCTAGGGCCGTCGGCATGCTGCTGCAAAGCTCGCCCATTGAGGCGGCGACGCAGAGGTTGCAAAAGGTGACAAGGCACAAGCCCCAGAAGATGCTGACTGGGCCACCGGTAGTCAGAGCTGCCCCAAGGTTCTGGGCGAACACGGCCCAGGTGCCGAGGACACAGAAGGCCATGGCTAGCATACTCACAAGACTGAACTTGCGAGTAAGTGCCTGCTCGTGACCCAGTGCAGCGAGGTCCTGCGCATCGATTTCGTTTTGGACTTGTCGGCTCCCTCTGGTGGAATCCTCAGCATCGTTGTGGTCCATCGTTACTTGATGCACACCAAAATGCTCACGACGATCTTGGGTTAGGCGGTCTAGGGGCAGGGTTGAATGGTGACGAGACAAAATTGTTTTTGCAAACCGGATTGCTGGCCATTACATCTTCTTATGGGTTTGATCTGGGGGAATGCTTTGACCTATCCTCAGGTGTGCAGTCCATGATAAGCAACCTGTAGTTAGAAGTTGGTGGGTGGCCCACGCACGCCAGGGTCAAAATGGTTAATCAACCGCAACCCTTGGGCCTCATGCAGGTTGACACTTACTCAAAAGAGCTAATCAGCCGCCGGCTCCACGACCATCAACACATGGATGTCATCTGTAACCGACACTCTTACCAAGCATAATAGCGATGCATATCGCGGGGTAAATTTAATGTTCGGTAGTCGTCGGGGGGCTCCCATCTATATAAGCAGATCCGAAACGACCTTGAGAGAATCATTCATCTCAATCTTCCCATCTGATTTAATCATGGCTCCAGCCACATCACTCTGTCGTCTGCTTTTCGCAGTAACATCCTGCCTTTCTATTGTCTTCGCTTCTTCTCCCAAGTGCAAAGGATGTGCTGCAGATACAGTCATGCTCAATGGGTCCATTTACACCCTTGACGAATCTTCATCCAAGCACAATGCTATGGCTGTGAAGAACGGTTACATTACTTTCCTGGGCAGCGACGACGGCGTTCATCCTTTGATTGGACCGGACACTTTGGTCTTTGATCTTGAGGGTAGGATGGTAATGCCAGGCTTGGTCGATGCCCACATGCATGTCATCTCGGGTGGTGCAAACCTCCTCAAATGCAACATGAACTACCAGCCTCTAGGCCTCAAGGAGGTGCTCAACCATATTCAAGGATGTCTGGACTCAGACACTGACAAGAGCGACGAGGATTGGCTCGATGTCATCGCTCTTGACTATTACACCTTATCCGACCTCACTGGGGGCGTAACGAAGCAGGACCTCGACAAGCTCAAAACGAAGCGACCTATCCTGGTCCGATCGGCAGACTGGCACACCTTCTGGGTAAATTCGATTGCACTCCGGGCCTCCTCCATCACAGCTGCCACCAAGAATCCTGCTGGTGGGGTGATTGAACGCCTCCCTGGAGGCAACGAACCTTCGGGAATTCTACAAGACGATGCCAGTGGGCTCCTCGCCGGCCCAGCTCCGCCAACACCTGAAGACAACATCAAGTCTGGAAAGGCCGCCCTGAAGCTACTTCGCGAGCAAGGCGTAACCGCTTTCCAAGATGCTGCCGCGGACCCAGACATGGGCAAAGCATTCGCCGCAATCAAGAAAGACGGAGGTCTAAGTGCACGAGGATTCTTCGACTATCGAATTGCTGCACCCAACTCGACGAAAGAGGTCGAGGCTTTGGTGCAGGACGTTCTCAATGTCACTTCGACCTGGAATGACCCTACGGAGATAGGCCCAGCCCCAACTCTCAAGTGGCATGCGGTGAAGCTGTTTGTTGACGGAGTCATCTTGTACCCAGCAAACACTGGGGCCCTTCTTGAGCCGTACTTCATGCCAAACGACAACGGAACCGTCTGGCAGCCCGACCCAAAGGCCAAGCCTGAGCCGTATTGGAGTAGAGAAATCCTGGCCGCGGTCCTCGCACCTCTCATTTGCAACCGCATAGACGCTCAACTTCATGTCGACGGCGACTTGGCAGTTCGTGTTGCCCTCGATGCTCTAGAGGATATTCGTACCAAGTATCCCCATCTGGATGACTATCGAGTTGGGTTTGCCCACAACGAAGTGACCGACCCAAGCGACTGGCCTCGTTTTGCTGAACTCAAAGCCGATCCCATCATGAGCTTCCAGTGGTCACAAGCTAGCTCAGTTTGGCTCCCCAATGGCATCAAGAGCATGGGGCCAGTTCGTTCAAACTATCTCGAGGCCTGGGGGAGTATTGCCGCCTTTGGGTCCCGCATCGTATACGGAAGTGACTGGCCGGTAAGTGCAGCCTTTCCAGTTAGGTTTGAAGAAATGTCGATGAGCTAATGGATTGCTGCTATAGATTGACCCTCTTGATGAGTGGCTTGCAATCAAGGCCGGCGTCACGCGTTCAGGCGATCCAACTAACCCCAACTCCCCAGCTTCTCAGGGTGCACCGTATAATGGCACAGGCATCCCCGGTCTTTCACTCACCCGCGAACAGGCTATTCGGGCCATCACAACAGAGAGCTCGAGGTTCGTCAGGGCCGACCGATACGTAGGCTCGTTGGAGGTTGGAAAGGTTGCAGATGTGATCATCCTACGGTCCAACTACTTTGAAGTTCCTGATGAGGAGATTGCTCGCCAGAAGACTTTGATGACCATGGTTGGTGGCGAGGTTGTGTACATTGCAGAGGGTGTCGATTTTGGAAACGGTGCCGTGGCAAAGTTCCCGAACAACGACACCATCAGCCACGCTATGAAGAAGAGGAGTGTGGGAGGTATCCAAGGCAGTGCTTTGTCCGAAGAAGGCCGAGAATCAATGCGCAGGTTGGCTGTTCGCAACGCCTGTGATCACGGAACCGGCCACCGGCATTGATTGCCAACTCAAGAAGCACTGTAGTCACCAGTTTAGTGAAGCCCAAGATAACATGTTGCTCCCTGTACTCGTAACCAAGGAGACACAATACAATAAACCATGTTACCACCATTCATATTTCTCAAGTCAGCGTCAAGATCATGCAAAACACCACCCTGAAGGCATCAAATGTGGGCGCCAAGTGGCCTTGGTTCTCTACAATGTAGCGACAACAGAGGCCTACGCGTTACAAAAGCTCGCTGGTTGCCCCAGTTCTTGCCGCAGGGTCCTAACGCGGAGTTATACCGCCAATTCAGTATTTACGTATTAGCCGAGGCGCTCTGGTTATACTTAACGCGACCACCGGAGTCGCTGATTAAGGGTGAGTGTCTCGTGTATTAACGATTCTTCGTACCATCTCTCGTTGACTGTATAGGGTAAAAGGACGATCTCATCTTTGCTTTGTGCGACTAAACCTAAATTGGGAGTTCGACGCGCGCCTGTTTTAGCCAAGCTCGTTCAACAAGTGGGCCGGCGGCGGCGGTGACATCATGGTTCGCGCCGACTTTCCCTTTTGGTCTCGGTTGCTTAACAAGGCCAGGCCTGATTGGGCTAATCAGCCGCACCCGAGAAGTCGGGTCCCACTAAACGGGAACCAAGCCACGATAAGAAATTAACTTTAAGTGCTAATGCGAGGTACCTCTGGTCCGATGATCAATATCAAGATAGCAACCACACGCTTCTCAGAAGAAGAAAGGAGGGATCTCATCCTCTCTTGGGAATCAAAAGGTGTAATTTCTAACTAGGTACAAGAATTGCCCTCCAGACTTTCACATGACGACGCCATTCGCGTGCCCCTTGCCCATGAACCCAGACCACGACATGCCCGTCGGGAAATTGTTCGTAAAAGGCCACCATCTACATCAAGCAAACATCTCGATATCGTGGTTCCACTAAAATCTCTGTTAGCGCGGTGTGATCAACCAAAAATCTGACGGCCATGACGGCCAAAGAGGGACATGCTTACCTTTATCAACCCAGAGCGGCCACGGGAGGCCTGGTTCGAGATCTCGAATCTCCCAAATTCGATGGAGGGCGCCGATAACGTCTCCACGATTATACGATATCCCTCGAGGCTCCCGGAGTCTCTCTTCTACCACATCCCTTACTTGAGGCTCTACAGCCTCGCACCCAGCGATAAAGAGCGGGAAGACTATGGCATAAGAGACATGCGACGTGGGCTGGATCTTGGAGATCTCTTCCACAACTATCCGTGTCTGTCGCCGTATGAAGGGCGCCGTGAACGGTAGGCCATGGATACGAGCATAGAGCAGAATGGAACTTGCGGCGTACATGGACTCATTGAGAGCCAGCACGGCCGCTGGATCCGCACCGCTGAGGGCCGACTCTGACGCATTTGCATCGCGTTCACGGGCTAGGAGGAGGATTTCCTCTGCCTCTGTCACTCTGCTTTCCCATGTCGAGGGAAGCTCATGATCAGGTCCAGCATCGAGTTGAGAGAGTTGGATTTGCAACAACCGGCCGATTCTTAATAGCGGATTGATGAGGCGGGGTGAAAATGTGTAAATGGGATGGCTGACCCAGCTTTGGAATGCGTCGGAATATTTCTGTTCGATCTCATCCTCTCCCATCTCGATCATATGGCAAATGCGGTCGCTGAGAGTAGGATTGGGCTTCTGCAACGAACACAGCGTGCATATGACAGTCCAACGGTATTCTGTCAAAGTTATCTCGGGATACGACTTGGATGTGTTCGCTTCTGGGTTCCATCGCCCCAGAAACTCGATGACAAGTTGTGATGCTATGCGGAGATAGTCGTGACGCTCCGGCCCAAAAGCGTAAAGTAAGGTGGCCGCATAGACGATGGAGAGTAGATTGCTCTCATTGCGTGTGGTGCCCGCTAGCTGGATCTCCATGGACCGAACTGCCTCAGAACATGTCACACCTTTTGTGACGACGAAATCTTGCCGCTGGAATCGTAACTGGTATTGGGCGGCACTGAAACAGAGAATGGCTCCACGTAAGGCAGTATTGGAAAGCGCCATATAAGGGAGATTGGTAATGTACGGATGTTGATATGCGTACAAGTGATCAACATCTTCCCAGTCGAGGCATAAGAAGTCAGTTTCGGCTGCGCAAAGGAAATACTGCCAGAGGAAGCGCCTCTCGGGTGATTCTAGCATGTCGTCTGGCCAAGGCATCGGGCAGTAGATTTGGTTCGGTGAGACTTCTAATGGGGAAAATTTGGGCATATCCACCACTATTTCACCTGGGGAATTATTTTCTTCGTTCGCGGTGTTCTTGGCCGAATTGCACGACTGTGTTAGGAATGCCGTTATACTAACGGGGCTATCGTACCAGGCTTCTGGAATCGACCTGGGGCCAGGAGCGTTTGAGTTATGGTTGGTTGCGTACGGTGGATTTCCAAGAGTCAGGTCGGGATGAGCACTTGGATGAACAGGCGTTTCGCATAAGCCGTGGCCCGCTTCTGTAAAGGCCTCTTGATGACCGTCCAGGGTATGCAGAGGAGTATCAAAGGTGGGTAGAAGGGTTTGTTGCACATACGACAACTCCATGTCGTCATCCCGATTAGGTGGTTCCGATGGCGGCGATGACCCCGAGAATTGGTCAGTCCACCGTTCCGTACCGAAAGCGGACGGTGTTAATGACCTGAACGTCTTGGGCTCACAGATCTGGCCGCTCTTAAGGCACTGGGAGCATCGAGGATGCTTGTGGTCGCACTATCCATAGAGATGAATCATACTCGGAGGTTTCAGCAGAAAATGCGGTGACCTTACCTTGCGCTTTCTCTGTGAACATTGCAGGCATGCGCCCATGCGTCTGTTGTAGCGGTCGCTCATTTGGGATGCGGTGGGGAGGGAGGTTCGGGGACAGGCCGTGGATAGGATGCGATGGCGGGGACGAGATGTCGGGTTGAATTGAATGAGGACCACGTGATGGAGCCTGTGGACGGGGGTAGTGGTTGGTCGACACAACGCTTTGCCTCTGCTGGGTTTCCTGGGGTTATTCAAGACTAACCCCTCGCCATCTCGTCCGGCAGGTTAGCTATACGAGGGAGCCAATCAGATACTAGATTCTACAAATACGATAAGAGACTATCGATTTAGGTACTGTAATGTGCTGGGGTCTGTGCACCTAGTTCCTACTTGAAGAGTCAACAACCACAACTAGTGTCCAAGATGTTAGTGCATGGCCGCGATGGTCTGTGGGGACGGAGAGCGATAGAGTTCTCCGTCTCCGTTTCCCAGTTTGCAATTTGCTAGTGTCCCAAGCAGAGCAATGTATTAGGGATTGCATACAAAGCTCATGGTGCTGTGACACTAGTGTGTCTCGATTTTGGCTATTGTTTTAGTAAGGGGTTTCGTTTCGTCGGTCGTTTATGCCAATGCCGCTCCTCTCAGCTGTCCACTGATGCCCATTGAGGGGAGTAGTATCGAAGGGGGGGGGGGTAGTTCAGGGCTTGCAGATCGGGCTTTCAATATTCTATCCTGTTGCGCCTTTCATTCTTTCAAATATAGTTCCACAATTGCAGGATGTACAATTATACGAGTTTGATCGGAACGTTGATACTAGTTCCACAGATGATGATTGGGTTTTTGGCTTTGTCTGCATAAGCTCTTTTGTGTATACCTATCTATACAAGGGGTATTTAACTGCTCTAACCTCTATATGAGATTTATATTGTGGAGGAGTTATACGGTAGTTTAGGCAGCTTAGATGCATAATTTCGGCGAGTTGCCAAACTACTTAATTGGTGCGCACATCAACTTTGAACACGATGGAAATTAACTACTCTAATCTATAAGGCTGCTGATGGTCCGAAGTTTGGTCAACCCCCTTGCCCTGACTATCGCCACAAATATAACTTCCTTTCTTCTCATTTGGATCCCTGCTTCCACCAATCTCAAATAACGTCTTCTGAAATAGACGGTCCCATTTTGCCAGTGCCAATGTTGTCATTTGCCATAAACTCAGCCGGATGTTGATGGTCGCCAACGTAACCACAGCCTCCAACAGATTTGTCTGTGGCTTCTAGTTAGCATTGATACTGCGATAGCGTCCAGTAAAGTTCTTCAAAAGACTATATGTGAAGTGGGAGAGACATAAGTCAACTTACAGTAGCCGGCGAGCCGAAGAATGTCGTCGGGTAGCTTCCGGGCCACCTGAATCGGGGTGGAGAGAACCTCATCTTGGTCTGCGCGGAAATAGTCTCGCTGGCTGTACATTATTTCGGGGATCAGATATTTCCTGTAGAGTAGGATACACAGGTATAAGCTCACCCGAAAACCGCAAACATAGTACGGATGGCATCGGGGTCGGTCTGTTCGCACTTGTTCTCGCCGGCCGCGTGGTAGGTAGCTACGAAGCGGCGAAAATGAGCATCCGAGTGTGGAGAGCCATGATGGACTTGCATCACTTACATCCAAGTGTAAAAAGAGCAGAACCTGGTTCCATCTCCGCGTAGGTACACTCGTCCTTCTTCGGGATTCGGTCAGGGGCCCAGAGATGGCTTCCCGGTATGACTGCGGTAGCCTACAGTGTCCATCTTCTGTCAGCGTCTCATCTAGTTGAATGTAGAAAGAGTAGGGGGGTTTAACTTGCCCCGTTCTTGTATGTGCACCTGGAGCCCGCGATAAGACAGCCAAGCATGGGAGTGAAGAGTGGGTTGCTAGGGTCTGGTCGAGCCTGGAACTTAATGTGATCCTGAACAGCCCATAAAGTCAACTAAAAGTTCTCCCTGAGTGCTTCGCTATATACGTACGCGGTGGAGGAGTTGTGGCTGCGCGCCTGGTGCCAAGCGTAGGGCTGCAGTTGTGGCCAGCATATAGCCACTCTTCTGGGGCACAAGGGTGTCGCCCGTGTACGAGAAATACTCATCACTGCGAAAAAGTGCCGAGGTCAGCGAGTGCCAACTCTTTGGGAACTCATTCACGGTCGCTCACCTCAAGAAGCGATCCATGATGCCCTGCCACACCTCCCGACGCATAGTCTGGACAATGAGGTCGGGCATCTTGCCTAGCAGGCCCTGTAGGTCAAGCTGCGTTAGTGCGAGGGGAGTGGGAGGGATGGACAGGTTCGGTTCGAAAAGGAGTTCAACGTACATAGACACGCTGGGTGCCTTCAGGGAAGAAGTTGGCGCCCATTTCCACCTTGGTTGTCGCGTTCATCTGAAACCTCTTGCGGTTGGCAAAGTGCTGCTCAACTGCAGCAAGATTGGACGTGAGCAATTGCTGTTGACGGTGGGGTGAAAAATGGGCGGAGGCGGCAGGACTCACCATCTTGCATGGCCTTGTCTAGGACATCTCGGGGAAGAAAGTTAGAGACGATGACGCCACCATCTCGAGCAATAATCTCGTTGATCTTGTCCAGAGGCTGCGAAGCGTCGATGGTGACCAGGGATGGGGGAGACATTGTTAGTCTTTCTTCCTTATCAATGCTCAACTGTGGACAGCAAAGTAGGATGAATAGAGGTATATCAGTAAAGACCTGTCCTAGGTCTTATACGTAGTGTGAACCGCGATTTTGGCCATTCCCAAGAAAGAAAGAATGCACATTCGCCGGGTTTCGGCGGCTTAACTAGAAGAATGGACTGGACAGGCCTCAGACTCCTCCAGCTTGATAACAAGGTTGATACATCGCTAGCATCTCGCTTCCGTTGCCGTGGGCGCATGGATGGCCATAGGTTATCAACGTGACGCAACCAAGATAATGATATCCTTGAAGCAAGGTTCCCCGGACAAAGCCGATTCTGCCTCCTCAACAAATCATCTATGCTCATCTAGTCATCTGCTATCAAGGCTAGCATGAGTCAGTCAGTCGCAACTACTCATCCCCGCATGCCAAGCACTGCACGCCCGCGATGGCTTACCCCCCTTGCCTGTCATAGGTACTGCGTGGTCATTCATTGGTCCTCTGACAACGGTTGTGGTCGGATGGATCCTTTATTTGTGGATACCATTCCTCCTTTGTATGCACCGCTCGTAATTATTTGCGGGGGCCGTCGTTATCAAAGTCAGGGTTAGAATAGTTATAGATAGCCCTGGAAACGGCCCCAAGCACCGATGGTCTGGTCCAGGGTAAGGGCAATGGCCATGCATTAATGATAACGATAAATGTGGTCTTTATCATAGTTGAAGCCAGGATAACCGACATACAAGATGGAATGATAAGCGATGTCAGATACTGGCTCATCTGATCCAGGGCCTGTTCTTGAGTTGGAATGAGGAATATATGAAGTTGCCTCTTCTCCCCTTCTCCCTTCTTCTCCAGCTCCGTGTCATCATCCATCGTCTTTCTTGGGCGACTTCTTGCATCTCGTCGAACGTACTCTCCCACCAGACTACACCATGGACAACGCATCCAACTTGAGTATCCCCATTTCCGATCCTGGGAAGAAGGAAATGGGTGATCTTGAACCTCAAACCTCCCTTAGGCATGGTCAGCAAGTCACAATTGTACGTGCAGCCCTCATTCACATCGAGTACCCGCATGATGAGCTTAAACTAACACTATGGCATCAGAGGGCAGACGCCAGCTCCAGTCCTGAGACAGTCGATATTGCGACGGGCGTCGAACTTTCCGTCATTCATCGAAAACTAAACGCCCGACAGATACAACTTACATCCATTGCCGGCTCTATTGGCGCGTATGTATCATGAATTCTATTCCTAGTCTCTCCTCATTCCAGATGTTGTGGAAGGGAAAACGCACGACTGACTTTTGGGGAACCAGGGCACTCTTTGTAGCAATTGGTGCTGGTGTCAGGAGTGGACCATTGGCCTTACTGGTGGCCTTCGTCTTTTGGGCCTTTGTTATCTTCTGTGTCGCTCAATGCCGTACGTGTCCTTCCTTGTCCTCGCCCAACAGAACCTCTTGGCTGACGCTTCCTCGATAGAGATCGAAATCGTCACCTTATTTCCTGTCGACGGCGCTTTCATCCGCCTTGCCGGACGTATGGTTGATCCTTCCCTAGGTGTTCTTGTTGGCTGGAACCATTTTGTATGTCTCACAACGCCCTCTCTGCTCCCAGTCCTCACCCTGACTGACACGACTGTGGCCAGTTTTCTCAAACTTCGTTCGTCGTCTTTGAGTGCACTATCATAAACTCTCTTATCGAATACTGGGGCTACAATCAATCGCCGGCCATTCTCATCTCTATATCTATCGTCATGTACATGGCTATCAACATCTACCGTGCCGATTTGTTTGGCGAAGCTGAGTGTTGGTTAAACCATCTCCCTGGTGTGTGAGACACAGATACTAACGGGGAAACCAAATGTAGTTTGGCTAGCTCTAGGCAAGGTCTTATTGGCACTTGGCCTCATCCTCTTCACACTTGTCGTTATGCTGGGCGGAAACCCTTTGAACGAGTACGTACTAGTTCAAACTGACAATACTTACATGCCGTCCTAAACTAACCATTCCCGTGTCAAAGCCGTTTTGGCTTCCGCTACTGGAAAGATCCAGGACCCTGGGCTGGTGACGATGCGTCAAACCGCCTCATCTCGTTCCTCAATGCGCTCAATGTTGCGGGGTTCTGCATAGTAGGACCCGAATACATCTCGAGTGAGTTATGCATTGGTCATATTCAGCAACACATTCAGAGTATCTAATATTTTTACCACTTCCAGTGATTGCGGGTGAGGCCAAGGACCCCCGAAGAACCGTGCCCCGCGCCTTTGCCACCATTGTGAACCGCTTGATCATCTTTTTCATTGGTGGTGCTCTCTGTGTTGGTGTAAGTCTGCGAGTAAGAGAATATTGTTTCCAGATCTGATCTTTTCTTCTTCTTCTTACAGATCCTTGTACCCTATGACGACCCTACGTAAGTGACAGTTTGACGACACTGCCGTTATTTGGCCATACTGACCGAGGAAACTCAGCCTTACAAATGGAGCAAACACGTTCTCTGGCAGCTCCCCATAGTATGTTGTCCTGGAAATGATCAGAGGTGACGGTTCTAACTCATCTCGTAGCGTCATAGCCATGTCGCGACTCAACATCCCCGTTTTGCCATCCATCGTCACTGCCGCCCTCCTTACCACCATCATCTCCGCTGGCAACGCCTACATGTTTAACGCTTCGAGAAGCTTGCACGCTCTGGCATTGGATGGACAAGCACCGGCGATTTTCCGTCGATTGAACAAACAGTAAACAAACACCCCACCAGAATCGAGTTACGTACCCATCCTAACACAGCCTGCTGCAGTGGTGTGCCTTACATGGCTGTTCTCGCGGTTACCCTGCTTAGCTGCATTGCCTTCCTAGCTCTCAGCTCAAGCACGGCTGTGGTTCTTGGCTGGATCCTTAAGTAAGGCCCTTCATCTGGATTGCTTGTTGCGATACTATTATCATACTCTGACACGGGGGTTTCTCTGCGCGTTTAGCTTCTGTACTGCGGCTGCCATGCTGTAAGTTCCCTCCATCTCATCAACTCCTAGATGCCTGACATGATGATAACTAACACTCTCGTCAGAAACTGGACCGTAATCTCCTTCACTTGGATTCGATTCAATGCCGCGATGAAGGCACAGAATATTGACAGGAACATGTTCTTGCCAAACCCATCGCGATTCCAGCCTTTTGCCGGCTACTTTGCCTTCTGCTGCGCTTTTATTGTTCTTTGGTATGGATATGAGCTATCTTTCTATGCCAATGATGTGAACTAACAGCGTCAAAAAAGGGTACAAGGATACGGCGTATTCCTCAAGGGGCAATGGGACGTTGCCACATTCATCTTTAACTACGGGATTGTAAGTGTCATTTCATTTTGATAGTTGAGATTGATTCACTGCAAAGGAAACATGTGCTTACAATGACTCTGCGCAACAGATTGCACTTACCTTAACTATTGGTCTTGGCTGGAAGTTGATTAAGCGAACTCCATTTTACAAGAGCAAGGACGTGGACCTCACATCCGGCCTTGATTTCTTTGATGCCTTGACCGAACATTACCGCAAGGAACGGGAAAGCGTCCCCGTGACACGCAAAGACAGGATCTGGGCAAAGCTTTTCTAGGAAGTGAGAACAGACCAGGGTGTACGGGTACCATATGCGTAGAGCGATGGGATACTTCAGTGCAGAGCCTATGAATCACGACATTCGGGTGCCGTGAGATTAATCCGCTGGCTTCAACTTGAATAAAAACAGCGGATCTCCTCCTGTTTGGCTTTGCCAAGGTGGCAGCACGCACATCACAGCACGGCACCTATTGGCCTCCTGAACATAGCCAGATTGCCGCTGCTATGTTGCTGCCTCACCAAGTCTATAGAGATTTGCAAAGATAAATCTTGAGTGGATTATTACTAGAATAAGGGTGACCAGCACCTAGCAATTATATAACTTGAGTTTATATATCTAATACTAATATTACCTTAGTGCTATTATTACTATATATTATAC
>JABCKC010001914.1:0-37393 GCA_013186395.1 Fusarium papillatum | reverse complement strand
GACCCAGCCTGGAAGGAGACCTCTCTTGCTCTCCTGCAGAGCCCGAAGCCGCTGGTGGACAAGTTGGCGATAAAAATGAGTCCTGACGCCGGCCCGAGGGTGAGAAGAATATCACCAAGTTCCGCTTTCCAGTCAAGGGCGATGGCAGCCTGCTCGAGTACGTAAGTCGAGGTCCCTGTCTTCCTATGGGATGGGGGTCAGGGAGGGGGGGACGGCGTGTCAATCGTAAGGAATTGCCTTGATTCAAGGGCATGGCTATGGTATGTTATAACCCTAATATCCTGTCACAGCGATTCTGCTGGCTTCTCCATCATCTAACGCGCCTTCTTTGTAGACTCTATCACACGGAAACGTCCACCCACGCTCGCAGTAGCGTTCAAGTCCTCCATCACAATTTCTAACGATTACAACTTTGATGCTGCAAGTTTCATGGGGAAACTTGCCTTGGTGTAGACGATATGGCTGAGTGATGATGGACAGATGTAGCCGGGTAGCTACCAGGTAGAATGGGACCTCGTTTCGGTGCAGTTATGGTCAGATTGGTATCATAGACAGTCAAAAAGATTCCTTCTCATCAATTATGACTCCAAAAGCACGGTGTCTTAGTTTCTTTCGCAGTATTATCCCGGAGTTCCGCGGGTAAGATGGATAACTAACGGAATGGGGGTGGTGGCGAACATGGATCCATGTCTTTGTCCCTATTGTCAAAGTATAGGTGACAGGTCTGTCGAAAGTCATTGCGTCGTAGTTGCGAGCCTCTTGCCAGCTCCTGTTTGGCCTGACACACGGGAAACGGGTGACTGCAGGCTTGCCCGAAGAATTTGATTCATTGCCAACGTGAGAGTTAATGTGTTTGCAGAAACGCACCTGGCAACCTGCAGGTGGCCAGTGATAACCAGTGCAAAAACCCATCTCCACTTACACTTCGCATGCACACAAGCAAAAACTCTTCGCCTTTTCATTTTCATCAAATCTCATGGCGATGGCGTGGAGAAGCCGCCCGCGGGGACTATACCGACCTAGACCAGTCCATCCACGCGTCAAGCAACGCCAAATTGGCAGACAGGCCGAAGGTTCTAGCGAAGGGTATGAATATCATGGAGCACACTTCTACGATGCTGACCGCTCAAGAAACAGAGATTTGAACGTTGCCGACTCTGGCACTGGAGTGCACGGACGACGACGCCCGCAAGACAGTTCACGAGATCCTTCAGAGATGGCGCTCGACCAAGCAGACAAGATAGCGGGTAGCCATGACGACAATGGCCATACGCCTCCCAAAAACACTCAAACAGCACTGCCCGATGAGGATCTATCTCGCTGGCAACCGACCACGTCCTTGGAAAGATCCGCGTGGAAGCAACTCAACAAGGACTGGCATCGGAGTATGCGAGACGCCGAAGTGTACTACAACAAAGACCGACGCGACGAGAGCAAAGACTGGTATGAGAGTCCTGGCCATCCAGGATGCTATAATCCAATGTTTGACGACATGTGGACGGCCAGCGATGAGCTCAACTTGCGTTCTCGGGAGTGTGGCTTTGTTTTGATGAACGCCTTGGACCATCTGGATGCGGACAATACACAGGAACTTTGTACCCTCTTCGACACCTCCTTGCGCCTTTTCCGAACAGACCCTCTCACTCTTTTCTCGATCCAAAACCTTGAGTTTGACAACCAAGGTTCCGCCCTGATTAATCAGGATGGAGTGTCGGCAAGCAGCCCGGTCTGGTCTTCAGACTTCTCCAGAAAGCTCAGCGTCATTATGCCCCATCCTATGTGGAAAGGCACAAAACCCTACTCATTCATGCTCTTCGCTATCAAATGGGTCGTCATTTGTCGTACCGATGACCGCCATCCTCTCCCACAATCGGACATTGACTTGCTAAGATGGGCCGATATTATCCTCGACCCAAGCGCCAATAATAAACCCTTTGGAATCCGTCATCAGGAGCACCAACGCGACATTTTGAAGCGAGGGGGGTGGCAAACCCCAGAGGCAGAGTTGTTGTCTGCCATATGGCGAATGACGGGCGCATCCTCACGACTTGCTCGTATTGCTACAGATCCACACCTTGTTTCGGCCGCGGACCTAACCATCCTCACCGACGCCCTGGATAGTCTTGGTCAGGGGGGCATGATAATCAGCTGCGAGACTCATTACCAGATATTCTTAGGCGCCCGAGCTGGTCCAGTCTATCCTTCCGGCATTGCAGAACTCAAAACACTCTACAGAAACTGTTGGCTCAGTGTCCAAAGGGTCAAGGCGCGGCGCGAACGGCAAGGGAGCTCGCTCAACGGAGATGGGACCCTCCAGAATCACTCTCTTTCTAGGCGTGACCCGGGCCTTGGAGACGAAGGAGGCGAGGAAGGAACACGGACTGGACTCTCGGTCAATGATGGTACTACCTCCACGATTCATCCCTTGTCACCCTTGATCGATTCAGCTGACACCAACACGCAAGACACAGATACCCCCCCCTCTAGACATCTACCAAGCGACGGTGCCCAGATCGTACGTCGAAGCAAACGTATCAAGACCCCTGTTATCTACACCTGGCCCAAATTGCCTTTCGTCTAAAACAGGAATTAAACCCCCAGCCAGCGGGAATGAGGCCACGTCGTGCCCCGATTCCAGCGACGCCTCATCAGAACAACTGGAGAAAAAGGACGGTGTGAAAGGAGACGCATCGTGTTCATCCAACGATTCTGGAGTGGATGAGCAGGTAGACAATGGAGGCTCCGCAGAAAACGTAGAGATGCAAAAGGCCGCTCACGATCAATCCTTTGCGCTTAACTGATCTACGACCTAGCCCAATATTGGCCGTGAGTTTTTCCATTGTCTTTCACATTCATTTGCTGATTTTGAAATTTTAGCCCCCTATTTTCACGATATCGAACCGATCGTCCCGCGTCCAGAAGATTCCACGGGAATGGTGGTCCAGCAACTCAACATGGAGTCAACAGCGACGCTCTGTGATTTGGGGGCTGAATTGAAGGAGTCGGGGAGTTTGGAAGTGAGTGAGAATCAGGTATGGAGGGGCGTAGTTTGGAGATACATACTCTTTCTTGCCAGAAGGGTGTCGGCACCATACTCGGGCTGGATTAGGCTGACGATCCGTGACTACGACGTCTTACTTCATAGCAGGCACTACCTAGTCTTAATCTGAGCTTTATACTAGGGTTCTGTCTATGTTAATGTGATATTTAGATGATTATATTCAGGAATTATCCCTACTCCCACCTATCTTTCGCCTCGGACCAATCGTGGCAGCTCCCTCTAGTTGAAGAACGAGCCATTCCTTTCTTTTCCAGAAATGCTCATGGCAGCAGACGCGCTTGCTCCCATTTGAATGACAGTCAGTTCAGTATACCAATTATTAGCCCACGGGGTAGTGTGTGCAAGTATGTCGTAGATTATGGACTTTAGCACTCCACAAGGTATGCTGTGGAGAGAAAAAAACACCATGTCCCAACCGGCCAGGTGATCCCTTTCAACGCCCTCACGCGTCCTTGACGTTTCAATGTGGGCATGGATGAAACTTGGATCGTCTCTCAGCTTTTTTGACACCCGAGGTAGCTCCCGACATCCATGGCTAGTAGAGCGAGTCATTGGACCCCAGCGCCAGGACCAGGCACAACTGTGTCACCTCGCCGGGCGTTGGCATTTCTGCTCTTAGTCCTGTTACATAACGCGCCATGTTGATGTTTTAGATGATTGGAGGGAGTTTCGATGTCCTGGGAGCGATTAGATTTGAGGACTTGGTGCATGGCAGGATGCCGTCCTGGACGGCTGGCGTGGTGGGCGTCTCCATTATCAAGGTGCTACAACAGTTTGCGCTCGTACCATTTGAAAGGGTTCATTCTGTGCAAGGCCCTTGATAAATCCAATAAGAACGGATAATACAACGGAAGTAAACGTTCATGTTACATGCGCACAATGGAATGCGAGTCCTCGACGTACGGCGAACCCCGTGTCAGATGGAAATCCGCACATCTACAACATTACATACCTACCTTCATTTGAATCAAAATATCGAATAATCCGATACAACAAAATGCTCCAGCAGGGCAACACTGGGCGACATTGGCACAGCCCAAACTGGCCACGACCCAGCCGCGCATCCTCGAATTGATGAAGCGACTGGACAAATTGCGCCCTGGAGGCGACGATATTGCCGTGGCCTCCGGCTACACGGCGAAGATGGTCAAAAAGATCAAAGAAACCAATGCCTCTGTCGTGCTCCTACACAAGCAGTGCGACGAGGCGGTGGAAAGGCTGCGGGAGAACCTGGCAGATGCCGATGCCCTCCTCAAGGCGAAGGGAATGGCTTCCTGGATAGGTGCAATCAACCTGATGAAGAGGTAGCATAGGGGAAAGCAATGGCAGACTCAATTCTCGCTTACCTCGTCCAAAGGAGGCCTCATGTCATCGCCCTCTTTCGCAGCTTTGGCGACGCTTGCCCCCCCCCCCCAAGCTCGCACAAGCCCTCGAGAATGCCGAGTTTTCTGTTCCGAATAGTCAGCCCATGAGCAACGTTCTGAGGCTGGCGGAAGATGTCCCTCGGCTTCGGGAGGAGAATGTAGCCCTACGTGAGCAGGTCGAGGAGCTCCAGGGGGAGCTCAAGGCCCGTGACGATTTCCTGGCAAGTGCCAAAGAGGCCCTGGAGCAACAGAAAGCCGATTTTGACAACACCGAGTTGTGCCTGAAATAATCGAGCGCAAGAGACAGGCACCAAAGGGCCGAAGTCCAAGGGTAGTTGGAGCAGTCCAAGTCGGCGATAGACGGGCTGTTTAAGAAGATAACTCGGCTCGATAATGAACTCCAGGCGGCTGAAGTACAATGCCAGACGGCTCAGGCAAAGTGCCAGTCGCAGGAGGCAGAGTTCGCAAACACCGAGTCGCGCCCAAAAGAATCGATCGCAAAACAGAAGCGAAAAAAGGCCGAGGCCCAGGTGCAGTTGGGGCGGTCCAAGGCTATGGTAAAGGAGCTCGACGGTCAACTCCAGAAGGCCAAAGAAAGTTGCCAGTCGCACGAGGCAAACATGCGCAAGCTCCGTATGGAAATTTAGGCCCGCGAAAACGAGAAGAAATTGTTGCAGCAAGGTCGCGAGTCCGTTGTCGAGGAGAACAACGCGATGAAGAGGGACCTGAAGCTCGGGTGGCATTAGCGAATTCACAAAACCAGGGCAGAGACCAGGCAAAAGGGTTGACCGAGCTCAGTAACCAGGCTGACGCAAAGGTCGGTCAGCTTGAGGCAGCGCTTGCAAGAGCGCAGTTCTCCCTGAAGAAGGTCAAGGAGGAGTGCAACTCACAAGAGGAAGAGCTCAGGAAGATGGCACAGTCACAGGCACACTACAAGTCAAGTAGGCATGATGGGCAAGGTTTTGAATTAGGGTTGCTGATATCTGGACTAAACGCCCGGATGCACGTAGAGGTCCAGGTTGTCTTCCTCCCCCTCTGGACCCTCAGGCCTGCCTCGCAACTTCTTTGAAAGATCCTTGGCCTCCTTTTGTGACAGAGGCGGGTCTCGCTTGGCTGGCCGGGTCCAGTTTCGAGCTGGGCCCTTCCCAACTTGTGGCTCTGTTCCCAAAGGCGGGAACTCCTTATCGTAAACGTCCTTGTTGTCCTTGGTCTGGGGGGTGCCAGAGGTATCTCGCTTGGCATCCATCTAAGCTCTTGTTAGTATCTAAGAAAAAGGAAAATGTGAAGTCTTGGACTGACCTTTGCGTGTGTTTGTTTGTGTGTGTGTGTTTGTGTGTGTGTGTGTGTGTTTGTGTGTGTGTGTGTATGTGTGTGTGGTGTGTGGATGAGAAAGAAAGAAAGAAAGAAAGGAAGAGAGAATTGGAGGGAGAGAGGGTTTATATAGACGATTGTTAGGTGGCAATGAATCACAGCGCGGGGACCTTGACGATTCATCAGTGATTGACATACCCAAAACGGAGAATTGTACAAACGAAATTTCACAAGGCAGTCTGCATTTTCTCTTTTTCGTCATCATCAACAGCGGCATTAACAAAGGCCGGACCAAATCACCACGGTCTCTATTTAGAACATCGAACCCGGCAATCCAGGTTCTTTAGCGTTAATTTTGCAGGCACGACTAGATTGAGGGCGGGTGTCTTTGAGTACGGGGTTGACTATGTTTACTGTAAGATTTGGCTTAAGTTCAAATCACATCTGTATTCATGGTTCTACTGACCATGTCATTGATCTCTCCGAATGTGCCCGTGTATGCTTTCGGCCAACACCATGTCGTCGGCCCCCTCCCCAGCCTCCGCCTCACAGGCAGCCCAAGTGTCGGATCCGAACCCCCCTCCTCTACCTGAACCATGACGCTGCAGTGTTTGCCAGTGTCAATCAGCTGGCAAAGTCAGTTACGCGTCAAACGCGTCAAACGCGTCACACGTGTCCCCTAATCCTTAGGTAAACTGATCTTCCTGCGTGACACTTAGGCAAAGGAAGAAAAAAAGGTTCCCTCACATCAACAACAACATCATCAACACCAGCAACATCAACAGCAACAACAGCATCAACAACATGGTCTATAGAGGATTAAACCGTGGTGGCAGAGGCCATCATTTGGGCCCGGCCAATACAGGTCCAAACCAAGGCTCCAGCAACACTAGGCCTCCGCAGAGCAGCTCCGCCTCTAGTTCCAGTGCTGCCCCAAACCCGAACTAGGCTAACGTACTTGGCCCTCCCTCATCTTCCACCCCATCTGATGGCGGTCTAAGCGCTCGTGGGAGAAGACTAAGAGGACCATGGGGCCGAGGAGAGCAAGGTGGTCAAGGTGGTGGGCATTACAATGGGTATACACAGCAACCCCAGAACTCGGTGCCCAAGATGCCCTCACTGAGTCCTGGGACCTTCGGGCAGCATGCCTACGGTCCACCGGCTCATCCACATGGCTATGCCCATGGAAAAGGCCAGCGGCTCCAAAGGTCTTCAGGGCAGGGCAATGGCATCAAGGTCGGCGAGAAGATTGGCGTGAAGCCGGATCCTTTGGAATCTGGCAAGTACGTTGTGTCGCTGCACAACCCGAGCAAGAGAGGTGGGCAACAGGAAAACGTTGTGGCGAAGTTGCCCGAGATCAACCCTGCGGTCATCGAAAATGTGACCCCGTCAGTGGCCAAGAGAGGCATCGACGAGGTTGGCGCTCGCAGCGAAACTGGTAGGGTCACCGTCGTCGTATGGCCCCAGCCAAAAAGGTCCAAGCTGGCGATAAGGTCCAACCTTGACTTCGTCCCGAACTTGTTCTTGGGCAATGGTAACAAGGGAACCACTGGTTCTGAAGTGGCTGATGCAGAGGGCATCGCAAGATGTCCCAACTGCAGAATGGAGGGCCATGGGATCCGTGAGTGCATGCTGCCTCGCTCGGATGGCTACGTCCATGGATGCATCTACTGCAACACTCTGAGCCACAACACGGCCAAGTGTAGCAAGCACCCTCGGGAGATAGAGAAGCAGGTTGAGTCGCTTGTGTCGGAGCGAACCAGTATGCCTGCCCTCAAGGACAGTGATTGGTATCCCATCCTCTGGGCTTATCTTGACGATAATCCGAGGGAACCAACCCCTGATGTCTTCTCATGGACCCCCAAGTTTGGCATCGAGTGCCGAAGGGATGACCTCCTTTGGATGAGGGCAGAGGAGTCGATGGAGAAGGAGGACCTAGGCTTACGGCCCATCGATCCCCGGGGAGAGTCGTGGGAAACGATTCGGGATGCCTTTGGAGGTGACCCCAAGAAGAAGGCGGATTACTCGCACCAGTACCCACGGCTTGTGGCGGGACAGCTCTGAATTGGCCTACCAATTTTCATGCAAGAATAAAAGCTGCCAAAGAGAATGAGGCTAGTGATTCCAACTGAACTCGGCCTTACGCATCAGTACCTCGGCTTCATACTCGCCACGGGGTCCACCGCACGAGCCGGGCGATGGCCACTTATGATGGCCACTCACTATGAGCACTTGACGAAAATTGCCAGCAGGTTACTTCCCAGACGATCTTTCGATACCAGCCTATTCTCGCTTTACATTGAAGGGAGCGTGGAGAGCCGATGAATGTTCCATCTCATGGACATTGGCCCCACGACATGAACAGTCTCTGCTTCCTCGTGGTCACAGGACCGTATCAATGTATGTAATGCTTTCATTTTGCCGAAATAGTCTAACCATCATTGGCAGGCGAACCTAGGCCTACTCGAAAATGGGACCACGATCATGGAGGCAGGCCACCACATCCCCGCAAGCAAACGAAATACAGCACCATTCGAGCCATTACCCATGAATACATCATTGAGACCAGAGCTGGAGGGTGTAGGGTGTGATGGACCGGGGGTTGGAAAGCTTCTTCTGGGGTGGTGGGAACAGATGTAGTTTCGGTCCAGGTTAAACTGTCTAATCAAAGCCCCCTTGCGGTCACTCCCGCCTCATAATGTCAAGTGACGCCGCCATGGTCCTCTGAGGCCTGGGAAGCAGACATTCGAAAGGACTCTTGCTGGCCTCTATTGATTGGGATTGGTTCTCTTAGAGGTGGTATGCCACTCAGCAATAGCTCACAGATGTTTAGATCCAAGATCTTATTTCAGGAGTCCTTCGAGGTGCCAGAGGCAGACCAGGCACAGGCTGACATTACCCTTGGTCAAGTAGTCAAGAGTAGGGACCTACAAAAAGAGGCTTCATGCCATCATCAAAGGTTCCAACCAAGGTCATCAATGCCTAACAGCGCAAAGTGGGTATACATAGATCGAAAAGAAGTGCAAGGCTCTGCCCATGTATAAAACTATTTAAATGGAACATGCATACTTCCCTTTCGCAAGCGTTCCCACGTCATCACCGACCAGATCCAGATGCCACGGAGCGAAAACACATCAAATCGACATTCACGGAATGAGAAAGAAGGCAAGACCTAGGAAGACAATTCGGATATAGAAAAGAAAGGTCTGTGGAAGGGCTGCCCCTGTCTAAGACGATGACTGAAATGGAGCCACGTACGGGCATGTACCCTCTCATTCGCTCCTGTGTTGCTGCTCCAAGGGTTCTGCCTCCAACCTAGATTCGCAACTGAGGATGGGACACTCGGGCCAATTGCTCCGACTCGCGCTCCACATTGACAAGGGACCGCCCGACCGCTCAGTTCTCATGCGGGTGACAAGGTCCGTGCGCCGCCTCAGCGCGACGAAGCCACCTTCGTTGCTGGCCCTTGAGCATGTGCCCATGGGCCTTGCGTGGTCACATTCAGTGAGTATGCCAACACCCATGCCCTCAACAAATTCACTCCCCGATCCATCTCAGAATACCTGGGCTTGATTCAACCAATATCAATATCGTGTCTTTTTTTTATCCTCCTTGAAGGGCAACTCAGCCCGCAGCCAAATATTTTGAACTGTAAGTGACACGGTGATCCCTACAAACGTGTGAGAAGGCTGACAACGAATGTTCATTGAGGTCTAAACTAGGTAGAACGCCGTTGATCGACAAGAACGACAACTCCTTCCTTCAAGGAGCAGCCACATTCTTCTGACCGATCCGTGATACCGAACTCAATGCCCAGGTCGAACTTCCCCCTCGATGCCACACCACCGCACCAAACCGACCGGGGAAGGCTTGTCCCACTCGTTCCAGTACCACGTTACCCCTGCAAGCCAAGGTCGATCTACGATGCCCATGTGGCCCTAAGACAAGGTTATACCTTATTTCAACGACGCCTATCCGTTCTTTCCCGCAATGCCAAACTACGTCAACAGAGGTCACCCGGAACTGGGGGGTGAGGCAGGCTGACGCTCGCGAGAGAGGAGCAAAGGGACGATCTCAGTGATTAGTCGGAATTTGGTAGAATGCAAGCCGCGAGGATGAGGTCGAACAAAGATGGCTTGATTCTGTTGCCTGCCCTGAATGCTTTTGGCCACCCTCGCCTTTTTCGAATTTGGGATGAGCTTTATTTCTGTGCTAACCTTTTCTCCTTTAAAAAAAATAGTACACTGGTAAACGACTTGAACTTCTCTCCCCCACTTGTCCTGGTATAAGTTGAGTTGAGTTGAGCTAATCCCCCCCGTCTAGCAACGATTACTCGCCCGACGACAATCGCTTCGGTAAGTCGTAACCACTGCCACAAATGGGGAACTCCAACGAACGGCAAAAAATGGCTGACCGATTCTAGACCTGAGACCATTTCTCTGTCAGTCCAAATGCAGAGTACTTCCTTTCCGGCCATGGTAAAACTAATGCGAGTTTTTCTTAGACCCCTCCTTCTGGCAGAGCTGGAGTTTCAAGAGGATAGACAGGGAGCTTGCACGGATAGAGAATGCACGAGAGAAGACCCGATCTACTCTATGACTGGGGAGGTAGGATAGCGAGGTGTTTAAAGACACCCCTTTAGTGTGAATCTGTACCAAAATTCGGTTCTGGATAATGATGAACCTCTGACCAGCTGCGTTACTCTGGCAATGCTAGTGGTGCTGTGGGCGTGGCGGCGAACAACGCTGTCGGCTGATGCAGGAAGACATCCATGATGGTCCCAGACAAGCTGCTTCAACATTTGGTCCCAGCAAGAAGCCGGGGGCGTGTGGCTCAGCTCTTGTCGATGGAGGCGCCGCCCACATGAAGGAAAATCATGCTGAGGCAGAATAGGTAGTTCAGGTGCCTCGCTTTCCTTCTACCACAAATCTTCTCTCTCCCAGTTCTCGCCGCGGCCTCTCTGCGACCGACAACTTCAATTAGCTCCAACTGCTCAATGATTAACGTTGCGTTTTTTTGAACCTTGGCCCTGGCCTGTGCTGCCGAGTTCGCGATGCCAGCCTCGATAAATGTGCCGGCGATGATGAGCCCAGGCCAAGAGACTCTTCCGGACATGGTGCGCGACTCAAGAATCGAGACTTGGGGCGGTAGGCGACGGCTTCCAGTATGTCCAGATAATTCAACCGCCCTCACAGAGGCCCCCATTCGGGTCTGCCAGGTTTCGAGCTGCCCTCCCACTGCATGGCCATGGCTTTCCAATCCAACAGTCCTCCGAACGGCCACATGTTTGACAAGACGATTTGGCATAACAACTCACGTATATACTTAGCTAAGGCTACCTACTATTCTTTTCACATCTTTATATATGTCTTGATGATTCTAGTTTGACATCATTTAAAAATAAAGTAAAAGTGAGCAAAGGCCAGGAGGGCTTCTTATACTCTCTTATAGTTATGATGCCTAACATGGCTTAAGGCTCCTTTTTTGCTCACAGGTCGATGGCTGTGGTAGTTGGTGTTATTCACGCACATAAATATCAGGCCAAGACTTCCATTTTTCCTGTTTCTTAGATACTTACGAAAGCTTAGATGGATTCCAAGCGAGACACCTCTGGTAGCAGCTAGACTAAGAAGGAGAAGACCTTATACGACAAGGAGTTCCTACCGCTAGGAATAGAATGGCAAGGTGGCATAGGTAAAGCTCGAAATAAGTCGCTGCCAGAAAAGCGACAGCTAGTTACCTCTTAGAAGAGGTAAAAAAAAGCCTTTGTCGACAATAGTCAGACCGACCCCGACGCCTGCAATGACGAGACCCTCACATGTAATCCTGAGGTGATGCCTGGTCCGCCCCAGTGAACCGTCGACCCTATGCGGGAACGACGAAGGAGCCCGCGCCCGGGGCTTTATCAAGGTATGTACCGTGATAATTTCTTGGCCGAGTTCAGTCTAACATTTCTTAGGCAAGCTAAAAAACCTCGCCGAGACCCAGGCCACGACCAAGGCCAAGAACTTACAAAAACTCCTCCAATGGAGATGCCTTCCTGGAGCCCCTTAGAGGCAGGCCACCATCAAGGCGAAAGAAAAAGGCATGGCGACACCTCCTAGAGACGCCTCCCCCGACCTATGAGGTCCTTGAGATAGTTTAGAAAGAGAGAATGGGAGGAAGAGAGGGGTATTATTAAGACGGCTGTTGACAGTGACAGCGCAGGGGCCTTGACCCTTCGCGTCAGTGATTCACATACCTCAAAAAGAGAATGACAAAAACAAATTTCACAGGGCAGCCTGCGTTTTCTCTTCTCATCATCATCAACAACAGCGTCAACAATGGCTGCACCAAATCACCAAACCCCCCTGTTGGAGCACAGAACCCGCCGGCATTCCACGTTCAACATGTTTCATTTTGCGATGCCTTGGGTCGGCGAAAATCCACCTATTGAAAAGAGACGTCAATATATTGACGCGTACCTAAACTGGATTTTGCCATCTAGTCGAGGCGGCCAGATGGCAGCGGAATATGAGCGCGAACTCCGTCAACGTGCTGAGAAGTTCGTCGCTGCCCGACACGTCGCGGAGGGCGCGGTCAGGATGAGGGAGGCCATCTTCCAGTACAAGGTTGACTATGTCTACTGGAACCAATGGCGTAAGTTCTAATCACACATCGTACCTATTCATAGTTCTACTAACCATCCTATCATTAGTCTCTCCTCTGGCCCCAAATGCACCGGTGTGGCCCTGGAGTATTCCTGCCGAGGACCCTCAAGACAAGTGGTCGGCTACGTATGCCACTCTAACCAGCGACAACGAGGTCAAGACCATGGCGAAGGAGTGGCAGGAGAGCCAGGGGAAAGGGATGCCGACCAACATGTCTTCTGAGAAATCCGACCTGTCCAACCTTTTTCTGGAATTCGCTGAGAGGACCAAGGGCCTCCATGTCGTTGGGGCCCGCACGATGCCAATCGAGACAGTGGTAGGACTGGCAAATACATTGGCACAGGAGGAGCATCGCGACAACCTCCATCATTTCCAGGGCCGGGGAAAGCTGGATACATGGGTTTGCCTTGACGAGGTCTACAAGAAGGGGCACGATGCCATCAATGTCCTTGATCCGCATGGAACTGGCTGTCGGGATCATGGAAAAGTGTGTAACCCTGTCATGGTAACTCTGGATGAGGGAGTGAGGAAGCTGCGGTTCTGGGATAATGGGACAGAGGAATGAACTTGACCTCTGGATGGTTAAGATCGCGCTGTAGGCAAGTTGCATTAGATGTTGGCAAGCAAATTGTTCGTGGGATCCCAGTGAGAGACCAAATCACCCGCCCCCTTCATGGCGAGACCCTTATTAGCCTCCTGCTTCTGTCGGTCAAGGAACCTCATGGAGGGGGATCATTTGGCCATTTCGGATGCCCTGGAACCAAAGACAAAGGCTCGACCAAAGATCCTTGATGCGGTCCAGGTTGCCTAGGGACCGATCGTTCACGAACCCAAGATCCAACACGCGGGCAACTTTGGCGACGCTACCCACTGGGAATTGGCAAAGAACTTCGGTGGCCTTTTGTGGGATAGGATCCTTGTACTCCCAAGAGAGGTTGAGGGATGGGTCCACGAGGCGCCCCTGGATGTACTTCCAGCGCCAGACAGGGAAGCCAAAGTCCATCTGCTCTGAGAGCTCAATTCTGAATGGCTCTCCTCCCTCGGCCCAGGGGAGCCCAGGCAAAACCAAGCGCCACGCCCTTTCGCGATGGGCACGATCGGGCTGATCGGGCGACTCGGGATAGAACCGACCTTGGTGTTGAAACCCGTTGACCGGCTCCACCTGACCTTGGCCGAAGGGCTTCAGTGGGGGAAGTGCCTTAACCATCTCTGACAGGCAAAACGCATCCTTGGGGATTGTTTCCATAGCCTGTGGAGCCACTGGTTGAGGCCTGGGAACCGCCGGCCTGGGACCCACAGGCTTGACTGCGGCCTTGGAAGCAATACCAGCAGGCGCCCAAATCGAGTCTTCAATGCCCTCGGGAGGGCCAAGCTTGGAGCCAGAGGAAGTGCCAACAGTGACCGCGAAGGAGGGCTTGTCCTGGTTAGCAATGGATGCCTCCAACGGTTCTGGCTTGTTAGCCTCAACAAAGCAGGGGCGCCTTTAGCTTTTCCTTCAACTTCCTCTTATTGCCAGGCTTGCTGCTCCGTCCAGTAGGCTTTAGAACCGCAAGAGGGGGGTTTGGGCCCCGGTCAGTTCCTCTCCAGCGTGAGGCCTTGCCATAGTCTATCCTCTTCACATATCATACACTACCTCCTCCTAAACCTAGGATGGGTTCTTACAGTTCTCATCCTATCTTCTCATCTTTTATGATCAGTCTCATCTTGGACGCTCATGTTCCATTACGTGTTTTCATACATCTCCATGCCCCTGAAGGCTTTGCACTTGATCACGTTTATCTCGGCGACTGGAATGCCTCAATGATCTCACCCATGGCTCTCTTCTTGGGGACGTTGTCACATTCACTGTAGTATCAGCTTTGGCAAGATGTGGTAAAAGTGAACTTGACATTCTCACTCTCTTCTCCGTAGTTGCTTTAATACATCAGAACACCCCAATCCCCCTTGTCTCTCCCTCTCATACCACCCCTTCTTGATGGGTCATGCCCATACTTGACCTAGGTCTCGGATGAATCAAGGTCGGTGTGGCGAAGGGGGGTCAGGAGAAGGAGTTTTCATGGACAGCCTGAAGAAGGCAAGGCCAGTCCCGTCACTCACTCCCGTTTGGCCTCGTCGCTATTGCGACCCAACATGTACCTGTTGGCCAGTAAGGCCCAGCGGTCAGACCCATCCGCTTCAAGAGACCGTCTCCATCTCTTCCAGACAGAAGACGGAATCCAGTTCCAGTCACTGATCATTGTCCCTTGTGCGTTTCTGGGCCGGGAAAGAGTGGTGTAGAACCCAACCATGCACTCAGGGTCGTTCTCTTTAATGGTGTCAAAGTCGACCGTAAGCAGGGCAATGTTGACTAACAGCTCAACCCCTGACACAATATCATGCACCGCTGGGATCTGGGGATCCCTGGGGAAGGTTAAGACGGCAATCTGGAAGGCGAATGCCCGCAAGCAATCCCAATGGAGTCCGTCGGCCTGCTCCTCCGTTAGAGTTCCAATCTCATCTAGAACGTCAACCGGAGGTTGCCCAGGCGAGAGCACACCGTGTATCTCACGACACCGCCCCTCCCATTCTTGGCATGCACTACCTGAGAGCACTACCTTGTCATCAACAAAAGGACGAGAGTTGTCCCTGTGTACAAACTCGTACTTGCCTCTCTTCATAAGGCCAAGTGCTGTCCACAGCGTCCCAAAGGGAGCAAGTTTAGCAGCATAGCCTATGTCCCTCGCGATTTTGATGTAAGAAAGGTCCTCCAGGCTACAATGCTCCATGTTAATGGACAACAAGTTATTCAGGCCGATGCTTAGCGCCGCAGCTAATTGGATTTTGACCCAAGTGGCCATGGGATCCGAAGGCTGGACAAGCAAATAGGCCAGCCGGGTGTCGTAATTGACAAGAGGGAGAAGGGCCAAAAAAGTATTCGGGATGCCGCCCTGAAGAGAAATGGCCCGGTCCATTTGAGGCGTCTCGATCCTCAGCACGCCCTGGAGTTCCAGTCGCTGCACAGTCTGGTTAATCATGCCCTGGGACTCACCGTCCTGCGCGAGGAGTGCGATGAGTCTTGACAGAGACCTGATCCTGCTAGGCCATCCCTCAAACTGCGCAAGCCCTGCGATGAGGCCTGCCAGCTGGTTGTTGAGGATGTCTCTGCGACGAGAGTGCGCCATCCGGCTCTCCACGTCGAGGTAGACACACACTCTCGACCGCTGACAAGTCGTCCTGTCTACCCAGGAGAGTTGTTGCCTTCTCTCGGATTGGGAGACACGAAGATCAACACGGACCACTTGTCTAGTTTCCATGTCAAAGATGAGGCGTTGCCGAGTACTAGATGGGATGATGTGAGCATAGCCATCTCCTCCCAGCCTGCCAAACCCGCGTGTGCCGCAAGGAACCTGAAGCAGGACAGAACCTGCCGAATCGTCCTGGGCAGGGAATCTTCCATGGTTGTCCAGCTCCAACTTTTCACGAGTCCATCCCTTCTCTTCCCACTCATCCTCCTTCCACCTAGGAGGCGGACCAGGCCCGTCGCAGAAGTACACGACAGTGTGTTGATCGCCCGAGCCAAGTTGTTCCAGCCTCGAGACGAGTGCTTTGAATTGCTCCTCCTCTCCGGTCCCAACACAAATTTGGATATAGCGCTCGAAGTTCCCGGGGAGGACAAAGCAGGTGATTTCACGCCCTATCTGGTACACCAAGCGGGAGTATATCTCATCGACTGACTCCCATGACATCGTAGCTAGTCTGATGGCGGCTTGAGTCTGCTCTTCCGTGACAGAAAGCGAGAATTCTACTGCCGCGTACAGGGCAAGGAAGAAGTCGGCCGAACCATCGGGATCGACTTCAATAAGGAAGAAGGCCTTGGGGGCCGGTGGTCCTCTAGGCCGGAGATGCCATCTCCCGTTCCGACGGGATGTCTTCAGCTCCCTCACAAGTCCTTTGTAATCCACAGTGGTAATCGGTATCACTCCTCTCGCAGTTTCCTCAGAAACATGATCGGCTCGTTGCCGGGAGAGGCGCCACAGCTTGGATCGGTCCACGACATGGACGATCGAGATGGTGGATCGGCCACCTGAGACCACAGAGTCCCAGAGGGCCTCTGGGAGCCGGCGACTCTTGTTCATGGCTGGGCGCCCTTGGAAATGGCCAAAGTTGACGTTGGGGTTTGTCGTGATCGACTCATCGTCCGGTCGCGGTAGTGGTGGGTTAAGCACCCACTGGCTGAGGGGACGGGGATGATTCATCTGACTTTTCGTTAGCGACAAAATAGAAATGAGGATTTGGTCTTATACTTGTGGTATTTTCGTTTTCTTCGCACGAAAATATTGATGATGTTGATTGAGAGAAAGAGGAAGAGAAAGAAAGAGGGTAAGAGGAAGCGGTTTTGACGGTTATTGCCAGTGCCTCCCACTTGCCCGCGCATCGCGTCAGTGATTCACGTGCCCCCAAAGAAGAATAGGCAAACGGGGTCTTCAGTCTCTGGTAACTTGCGCGTTTGGTGAAGAGAGTCAAGCGGGAATGTGCATCGACAGCCTACGCGCTGAAATCCAAGGGTGACGAGGCGGTTTGTTGGGTGCTTCAAGACTTGGTGTCAGGCCTGAAGTCACACGAATTGGCCATGAAGAAGTAATGCCCTTGGATTCCTTCTATCTTGAGCTGACGCACGAGAGACGGCAACAGCAAGCCTTACTTATCCAGAAAGCCGGAGTAGCTCCTGGGATTCCTGGCGATGGTACAAATTGCCATCCACATCGACCGGACGAACACTCAAGCGGCATCCTGTCCAGTTCTCGCCTTCTTGCTATTTCCAAGTACCAGTAGTTCTTTTATGACCCTGCCTTGCTCTTATGAGAAGTCTAAGACGATCTATGTTATCTTGAGGTTGCTAGAAGCTCGCAGGCCCAGGGTCAACGGCCGACGGAGGAAATGGCCACCCCCCTCGCTGGCACACACAACAACTGGATGTTTGTTGACATGCTCTTGCTCTTTACGACTTTCGAAATAAAGATTCATTATGTTTCAATCACCAACACAAACAACAACATCAACCACAACATCAACAAACACCACCAGCATGGCAACAACAGTGACAACAACATGGTCCACAGACGAGACGATCGCACTCATGAGCTTCGGCCGAGGAGAAAATTTTGTTGTATCCCCAAGACGTTCCTCCGATGTCATTTGGTAGCAGATGAGACTCCCCGGCGGATAACTCTCAACAGATGAGACGCACTCTAAGATGACGGTCTTCACCTCTCGACACCGAATCGACGATTAAGCCTCTTACGAACGGCAAAGCTAGCGACAGCCCGGAAACGCAAGGCGTGTGCAAGACGATACACAAGGGTTGATCCATATAGACGATACCTCGCTCCCCTTGTGCCTCCTCTGCAAGGGCATGGCTCGAGATGGCTAGCTCTCTTTTACAAAGTCGCCCACAGGGAAGGGCTCCTGGCAAAAGCTTCATCCAAATCTCTGTGAAGTCTCACGGTGGCCAATGGTAGGCACTCATACATTCAAGAAACTTGCAATACTAACATTATTGTCCATAGATGAGCCTCTCCTACTACGCTGATACTTCGCCTACCATACCCTCCCGGCCGCGCAAAACGAGAGAGAGACGCCAACCATTAATCAAGCTTCGCACGGCATCGAACCGGTCACACAATGGCGTATAGCATTCACGGGTGTCGATAAAAAGGTGTAAAATATGAACCCTTCAAGGCTGACATGATGGGCAGAGGTTTGGACTTGGCGCAGGGTGTAAAATGATAGCTAAACTGCATCCTCTTTGTGGAAATGTAGAATAAGCACAACTCGAGCCAATGCTTATTCCGCCAATGGGTACACGCAACAGTACAGCCTCAGCCTCTTTGAACAGGGTGTGACTTTCTTATAATTATTCTTAGCTTCGCCACAGAAAACGGGTCACAGGGCTGCGTATACGGCTCAATCAGAGTGTCAGATTGGGCAGGGCTGCATGTCAGGCTGATCCTACGCCGGTATTTCTATCCATTGGCTCCTCAATCTGCACATCTCACTCAAGGTTACACATCAACACTTCAATTTACCAATGGCTGTATAATTTGCGCTATGATATCTTCAAAATGCCCCCTCGTTTTGAGTACATAACTTTGACTGACCCAGCCAGTGAGGTGCGTCTGTTAAGGTTACACGACTCTCCAACAGAGTATGGCCTTGACGTCTTCCCTCTTAATGAATCATGTCCTCCTTTTGCCGCGATATCGTATACTTGGGGGGATTCTCGCATAGCGGAGCCAATCCGGATTAATGGGCATACATTTCTTGTTCGGAAAGCCGCGTGGGACCTACTCAGAGAGCTCCCATCTTTGGACATGGACTGCGATCCTCGACCAGAGTTCATTTGGATCGATTCGATATGTATCAACCAAAACAATACTGCCGAGAGAAATCACCAAGTTAGACTCATGCGGAAGATCTATTCGTCGGCGACAGTGGTCCTTGTCTGGCTTGGGAGACCGACTCCAAAATCTGATCTCGCTATGGACAGCTTAGCATCCCTCACCCACCAACTTTTAGGCAAGTCCACGAAAAAAGAGTCGCGGATTCTATCGCAAGCAAGAGTTCTCTACGGTCGAGATCCAAATAAGATCGGTTACTCCTATCAAGGGGATCCAGGCGCCCTTGGAATGGTCCTCGATGCAAAGACTGGCGACGCAATCTTCAGCCTCTTCAGCCGAGTATACTGGAGGAGGATATGGATCATCCAAGAAGTGCTTCTGGCCAAGGAAATAAGAATAGTGTGTGGCCCAAGATGTATGAACTGGAACAAGCTGAATAGCTTCTTCGGCGGAATGGAGTTTTCCATACTCCAATCAGGAAGCCAGTTTCACGGATCACAACGGGTATCAAAGATAATGAACGCACCGGGGTATATCCTAGTCAAGGAAAAGGCATTCCTCGAGACTAATCCACAGCTGAAGGAACAAGGAGCCCCGATCTCCGACCTACTACTGTCATTCGGCGACTTTCAGTGCAGAGACAGGCGCGATAAAGTGTACGGCATGCTCGGACTCTCAAGCGACATCGTGGACGTAAACTACGCAAAATCAGTTCAGCACATCTACAACGACGTTATACGTCGTATAGTGAGGGAAGGCCAGATGGATACAATCTCAAAGGCAGAGTATTTCGGCAAACGGTTGGCAGCTGCGCTCGGAATCCGTATGGATGACCGACAACTCATCAGAACAGACAGTCTCTTCATTTGTCCTCCAAGACTACTGACTTGGGCGGATGAACGACCTTTTTGGGAAAATGATCCAGCGAGGGTACTCCCCAGGCCATACTTCAACCACGTAACCAACATATTGGCACTATCGATGACGCCGTCGCGACCAAGGCCCCGAGCTTCCCAAAGGGCCATTCTCAGTACTGAAGATAGCTTGCATGGACCCCAGACTCCTCCCTCTGGTCAGATTCCATCACAGGCAGTCGTGGCTGTCGCTCCACCAACTGTGCAGCCAGCTGACTTGGATTCCCTATTGACGGGGTACGGTGAGCCTCTTGAGGACGCTTATTCCACCACTGCAGAATATGGCGATGCGTTCAGCTTCTGGGTCGAGGATTTGGAGCTGCCGACTTATGTCGAGTCCTTGTCGCATCCTCAAATAGCCCATGCTCCCGAATTCCTGGCTGCCGATGATCAACTCAGATGTAAAGACGACTCCGAGTTACCGACCACGTATAGCCGCCATGTTGATTATCTATCACATGAGTGGACCGATGAGGATATTGGTCCATCATGGAAGGCGATCAACTCGACGAAATCGCTCACCAACAAGGAGCGCTTACAGAATGTCGTATGGAGAACATGGACAAAGTTCAAGAACAACTTGTCAACAATATCACCAGAGGAATTGAACTGGTGGGTACCCAAACAACTCACGCTGACTTTAAATATCTGACAATCACTAGGCTCAAGGATTCCAATGTCACCTGGCTCTACGGGCCTCTCTATCCAGCTTCTCAACCTCACCCTACCAACCGGCAAATCAATGAGAAGTCCATTCTCAGACGACGCCGGGCATTCGATTCAGAATCATCTCGAGGAAAGAAGCGGGTCGAGCTCAAAGTTCGCATTCACGAAGAGGTAGAAGTTATTGGCTATGATGGTGGTCTTGGTTATTTCGAGGATGAAGACGATAACAACACCACCCTGTCAGAGGCCCAAGATCCGTATATATGGCCGGGTGAGGAACGGTCTTCTGGCTCAATTATCTTATCGAGGGCTAGTTCTTAACTACAATGGAGAATACATTTCCGGATGGGAAACATGGGCCGTTCAGGGTTGACATGATGGACAGAAACTTGGAGTTTTGGACTTGGTGGAGGCAGAGCTACTAGGCCAATAAATGTCATCTCGCGCAATGTAGTATAAGATCATCCTGGATATAACTTCTTTCTCATGTGGTACGAAATACATACTAATCAAGTCAACTCTTCCCACATCACCAAGACTCCCATCCCAGCTTCAGAGCATCACCCGTAGCCTCATTAGCTTCTTCCTCCCAATGCGAAACCCCCTTTATTTGCATCCACCCAAAAATCCCACCCTCAAATTCAGCATCGCTCTTAGCCTTCATCCTTCTTGAGCAGATGGGTTCATCCATCTCCTCCTCCTCGTCCCAATCCGGAATGGGAACGGGGTCGAACTCGACGAGGTACATTTCACGCTCCTTTTGCTCAGGTGTGCGACACTCGATGTCTGCGTCTGGATATATGAAGAACCAGCCGCGATAGATATCGGAATAGTGGCCATCGCGCTTTCTTGTTGGCCATACCAGACCGGGAAGCCCACTGCTGTCCCGAGTAGCTTCGTCATCAGAATCAGAGTCTTGATCCTCCGTTTCAAACCCAGATTCTTCATGATCCGGATGATTATCCTTTGTTTCTTCGTCGTTCTCCTGTTTCTTGAGTTTCATAGCTCTTCGAACCTTGCGGATCTGACGCCAAATAGTCCCTCGAGCCTCCATCTCCCCAAGAAAGTGCGCGTGACACTGTTCAACCGTAGCGCCAGGAAGAAAGAAAAACTCATACCGAAAGCCGCCAAAGTGGTGATCGAACGCGATCTCACTATAGAGCAGAGAGCCATCGAAATCGCGTGGGACATCAGGATGGGTCATGTAAAAGATCCAAGAAGCGAGAGGAGGTAAGGAGCTTTTAGGCCCCCAGGTAGGCCGGTTCGGCCAGGACATGAGAGCCTGTGCACCAGTGTGATCTTTGAAGATGACGTTGTCATACACTATCTTTGTCGCGGGTGGAAGTTTAATGGAGGGAGCACCATTTGGCCATTTTTCCTCAAAGGTTCGGGCCCGTGTCTTTGTTCTGACCATGCTAGCGAGGTTGATGGTGTTGAGAGTTGACGGGAATATGTGGATTAAATGACGCAGGTTTAGCCGAGTTGTTACCCAGAAGGAGTGAAATTTGAAGAGAAGATAAATTATGCTATAATTCAAGGTATAGATTGTATGGTAGAAATTCTGTTATTATTTATTCGGTATTTATTACGCTCGTAGAATGTTCGCCAAGTGGTCGTTCACCGCCATGTGGACTTGATGCAAGACCACCCAACTGCATCAATCTGGTGAGATGCACCAACCGGGTCATCCTTTCATGTCTGCATGCTCCCATCCTTGGGCAAATGCCAGAAAGCTGGATAAACGCAGTTGGATTTGCTACTGCAATGTCCCTTTTCCGCATCTCCTCATAGCCACTCACACAATCACAGGAATAAACATCCAAGTCAAACATTTGTATCGCCATGGTCTCTAACAAGTTCTATCCTGCCCAACGTTCATATCCCAGACGCTCTACTTCAACCATGCCCTTCCCCTCGACCCAATGCCCTGGCCCCCAATGTCGCCCATCTGATCGCCCAGATCGTATCGCCTCGCATTGAGCCGTGACTTGACTTGGCCAAGTATATCTCCACCTCCGGTAAGGTAGATAGCCTTGCAAAGAAGTTGGGCCCCTATTTGGGGGTGTTAACTTTGTACAGTTATCAGAAGTGGTGTTGTACTTACTGCGTAGCACCGTCAAACCCATTCCACATATACCGGGGCCTCCATCATGATACAACTTCACCAAGTAGTACCAGACCTGTTCATCATTAGTATCATCATCTCGAAAGTCTCTGGAAAATGCTTACCATCATGGACCTCAATCCTAGATCCAGCACATCTCTATGAGTTTCTCTTTAAACTTCCCAGAAGAGCCCTCCATCGTGTCCTCGATGGTGGCCCATGTCGCCGTCTTTGGGTCCATGGGCCTGTAACCCGGGATCTTGATTCCCTTTCTGGCCATTTTCAAGAGGCCAGGGTCCCTCAGCACCCTTTTCCCAAACTCGGGGGTCCAGGGGAATCCATCCTCAAACCAGATAAGCGAATTTTGTATGTACTCCTGAGTAAGCTTATGCCATGGGCCATCCTTCAATGGAGGCATGCTACCTCGCTGTCGGACAAGCACGTCGACCTGCGACTCAAAGTCCCAAGAGTATTTGGAGCATTCGGTAGTCCCATGGCTGGTTGTGTTGCAGAAAGCACATCCATGAACGTAGCCATCTAGACGAGGTATCATGCACTCGGAAACTTCATGACCAGGCCCCTCGCAGTTCGCGCAGATTATGGCACAATCCTCAGTAGGCTCGCTTGAAGAGGCATCCCCAGACTCTTCGGTTTCAGACTCGTCAGCAAGCGCTTCTGGGAGTTGATAATATGAGTTCCGGTACTGGGAATATTGGTCATGAGTGTTCGAAACGTCGGCGCTGGAAAGCTGGGAGTCCGGAGCCAGGAGGGCCTGGTCGTGAAACTGGCGGGTTCTAGATTCTGTATCAGCAGCACCGGGCTTCAAAACCTGCGAGGCCAATGCCACGAAGGCCAAGCGTTGAAGATTGTCACCTCCATTGCCTGAGCCATCGGCCTCGGCGACCTGAGAGGCAAGCGCTCGGAGGGCCTGATCTTGAAACCGACGGATCCGAGACTCGGCCATAGAGGATCCAGGCTTCAGGGTGTTAGCGGCCAATGCCATAAAGGCCAAGTGTCGAAGCTTGCTGTCCTCAGAGTTCTCGTCTGACGAAGGAGACGCAGAGCCCCCGGGGCGAAACCCCCTGTCGCGACCTGCTTCTCTTTGACGAGGACGAAGGCGTCGTGATCTGACCATGCTGATGTTGCTGTTTGTGTGATCGTTGTTCTTCTCGTGGTGGTGTTTTCCGATGTAGAATGAAGAAGGCGAAGATGCAGAGTTTTCTTTTCCGTTGTTGTTGTTTTCTTGCTGCACGTAGCCACCCCTTTGTCGGTTCGGTCGTTGACACTGGCAGACACTGGCAGCTCGTCATCACACCCACACCCCCAATCGCCAAACCACAAGGCAAACATTATTGCCAGATCCAGAGTCTTTGATTCATGGCCGAAAAGCTTGATGGGCCAAATTTGCCAGAGACGAGGCCGTCTAGTCACCTTGCAGTGGTGGTTCCAAAGCCATTTCAGTGCACGTACATTGAGTGATAGGGTTAAACAACGCTCTCAGGCTCAGTGTAACTCTAGCTCATTGAAGAACATTCCGGAAAAGCCTGAACCATTGCCCGTACCCTCCTCATTCTTCCATGATAGAGATCTTCTCACAGAATGTCATTGCGCTTACACGCATTTCTCCACTTCCCTGGGTCCGGCCCGTTGACGGACACCATGTCAGACGATCTACCGGGACAAATGAAACCCAGAGGCTCTCACTGGATGAAACTCCCTGTAGGTTTGTCGATCCGATCGCACTAGAGCCTTTGCTGTGCAGTTACGTAGGGCTGCGGGGATCAAAGCGGTGCTTATTCTGGGGTAGGTAGACGCCATCTCATCAGTATAAAACAAGCTAACCACCTCTCTTGACCTTACTTCTTTCTTCTCTCTTCAATTGAGATGCCTACCTGAGTCCTATATATCACCATGGCCGTTATCTTCCCAAATCTCAATTCCATTTGCCAGCTTGTGGCTGAGTGGTGGCGGGTAGTTGTCGTAGGCGGCGCATTCTATACCATCGCCACGATCATCTACCGCCGTTTCTTTCATCCCTTGGCCAATGTCCCAGGTCCTTTCTTACCAGCTGTGACGAAGAAATATGCCTGGTACTTTAACGTGCCTTGTGCTGGCAAGTTTTACAAAGAGATTGAGCGGTTACACGACGTCTACGGTAAGCAGCCTCATACAAACAGGGAACCAAGACATTGACTCTCACAGGTCCAATCGTTCGCATCTCTCCCAATGAAGTCCATCTCACCGATCCAAAGCACTACGATACAATCTTTGGCGTGAAATCCGACTTTTACAAAGATCCCGGTTTCTACGGCGCTCTGGGAATCGAGGCCTCAACCTTCACCACCATCTCCAACAATGTCCACCGTCGACGTCGCACAGCCCTGAACCCCTTCTTCTCTCGCCGAAAAGTCCTCGAGCTTGAGTCTTTTGACGTCCTTCACGACAAAGTTGAGAAGCTGTGTCGCATGGTCTCTGCTGACCACGCTGCTGGACGACCTACCAACTTGCATGCTGCGTTTCGGGCCATCAGTGTCGACGTCATTACTGATTATGCCTTTGACGATTCGTGGAATCAGCTGGATGACGAGGATCTTGGGGAATGGTTCAGTAACATGATTCGTAGCTCGGCTACCATGTTCTGGACATTCCAAGCCTTTGCTTCTCTAAGGATTCCCGTTCAGAGTCTGCCAGACAGTGTGGCAAAGCATATGAGCTCATCTGTCGCCGACTTTGTAGCCTGTAAAGACGTGAGTATCAGAGTCTGGTTAAATTCCCAGCGCTTACACCTCTACAGCGAACGAGAAAGCAAGTCGAAGACGTCCAAGCCCGCATCAACCAAGGGGTACAGCCCAAACGCACCACCATCTGGCATCAACTCCTCGACCCCAACGCCGCTGAAGGCCATGTCGTACCTACTATAAACGAACTAGTCGATGAGGCATTTGGCATCTGCACAGCTGCTGCCGACACGACCGGGAACGCTATGAGCATGGCTGCCTTCCACGTCGTCACGAACCCTACCATTTACGATACTCTTAAGAAGGAACTCCAAGAGGCTTTTCCCGACCCAGATACCCGGTTGAGCTCCTCTGAGCTGGAGAAGCTTCCGTACCTAACCGGCGTTATCAAGGAAGGCCAAAGGTTAGTGTAGTCTCTACCCCTTTTTGAACCGGCTAACCAACCCCCATCTCAAGACTCTCATATGGTGTTCTAAGCCGTCTTCCTCGCGTTGTTCCAAAAGGAGGCGTCGAGTTAGAAGGATACTACCTCCCCGAAGGCGTACGTCTTTACTCCTCCACAAATCCATCCGTTCGCTAACAGCAAACAGACTATCACAAGCATGTCGGCCTGGATGATGCACCACAATCCAGAAGCCTTCCCAAACCCCGAAGTATTCGATCCCACCCGTTGGACCGATCCTTCAACATTTCACGAGCGGGACAAGTGTCTTGTTCCATTCTCTCGTGGTCGTCGCATGTGTATCGGTCATGATCTTGCTTGGTGCGAGTTATACGTCACACTAGGCACCCTATTCCGCCGTTTTCCAGATTTGCGCGCATTTGAAGTTGATGCTGAGGATATGGTCTACGTGGATTACTTTACTGCCTATCATCCCCTTGAGAAGAGGAGGTTCAAGGTTGTCAGCGGCGATATAGAAAAGTCATCTATCAACCTGTAAATGCTTAGAACATCCGAGTGTCTTGCCCTTTTCTCAGAAACAGAAAAAGGACGCCGACGAGGCCCATAGGATGGTTCTAAGATTGTCACCTAGTAAGAACAGATGTTTACTCGTTAACAGTGTTACCAGAATTTTGGAACAAAGGGGTTGCGAAATTCCAAGGGCATCCGTAAGAATTAAGAGTACACAGGTTTATCGTAATAAAGGCAACAACTGTCTTGACCGATATGAAGATGGTCCTTTCTCGTCTTGTACTTTGGCTCATGTTTGCTTGCTTTGATCCCGCCCCTCGACTCAACTTCAGATGTAGTGTCCAGACATCACAATTGAAAGGGCAGCTATTCATACCTCTCTCCTACTCCACAAAGAACCGCGAAGTCTCGGGGGAAGCTGTAACCTAAGTCATATTCTGTCATCATCGGAACCTTACAGCATCTTGCTTCGTGTTCTTGTCGTGGCTATCGTAGGACGCGAGTTCTAGTGTGTCGACGAAGGTTACAAGAAAACAGGTATTGCTTTTGGGTTGAATCTGTCTGCCTATTTCAAGATTCTCCCCTGGCCTCTCAATGCATTTTAGGCCTTTTTTGTCGTGTGAATTCACCCCAAAGCTCCAATATCACACCAACGTTAAACAAAAGCCTCATTCTCCAACACAACCTCATATCCTACTTTACATGCCGTTCGCCTTTTCCTCCAGGATGGAAACCACACTAGGAGTCTCCTGAGCAGGCTGTGTGGGCGCACCGTTGGCACTGCTAGGGTCCAGAGTCTTAGGACGAGATGCAATGGGCTTCAGAACGGGACTTCCAGGTCTGCTGGTGATGAACTGTAGGGCGTGTTAGTCAAACTAGGAAAAGGGGTAAATTGGCAATAAGTAACACGATGACTTACGTTGCTGGCAGCGCTCAGCAGAGCAATCAGAGAACTCTGAACAACATCCTCGTGGATGCCAACTCCCCACACCGTCTGCTTGGTGTTTCCAATCTTGCACTCAATGTAAGAGGCAGCCTTGACACCACGACCCTCACCAATGGCATGCTCCTTGTAGTCATTGACATCCAGATCGACACCAATATCCTTAAGAGCATTCGCCATGCTAGAGATAGGTCCATTTCCGCGTCCACGGAGCTTAATCTCCCTGCCATCAACTGATACCACACCCTCAAAAACACGGTTCAGGTTCTTGGTTTCCTGCGTCTTGCCCGGCGCAGGCGGGGCGGGAGATTGTGAACGATCAGGGGTAATCGAGTAGTCGACCAGGCTGAATCGAGGGTTCTCGTTCAGAAAGTAAGTCGTCTCGAAAAGGTCGGTGATTTCCTCGGGTCGAAGCTCACGGCCAAGACCATCAGCCTGCTTTTGAACAACGCTAGAAAACGCAACCTGGAGACCTCGAGGGATGTCCAGAGAAAGTTTCCGCAGAATAATCCATGCGGCTCCGCCCTTGCCGCTCTGGGAGTTGACACGGATGATGGCCTCGTAGGTTCGCCCAACATCCTCGGGATCTAGGGGTAGATAAGGAATTTCCCAGTAGTCCTCGTATGACTTGCCTTCGCGCGAACGGGTTTGCATGCCCTGTAAGTGTGTAACGTGTCAGTAAGTGGCCAAGTGGGTTGGGGATTTCGGGTTTGATTCTGCTCGCCCTGGAAGGATATTAGCAAAACGGCGACATCTATTAGGGTTAGATAACCCAGACTTTTTTATTCCATCTTGGTGCGATCCGCTGAAGGCGCAAACTACTAGTGAGCCTGCGTAGGGAGCTCTAGGATGAACTGGGATCTTGTTACAGTCTTCCACGAGGTCGATGATCTGGGTCAAGTTGGAAAAGTCCAAGTTGGGCGGGACTCCTTGGGTATAAAGATTCAGCGCCAGCGTAACCAGGTCGACGTTTCCAGTACGCTCGCCGTTTCCAAAGAGGCATCCCTCTACACGGTCAGCTCCGGCCATCTGGGCGAGTTCTGCTGCCGCTGCTGCGGTACCCCTATCGTTATGGTTATGGACACTGACGCAAACCGTCTTGCGCTCAGAGATATTCCTGCAGAAATACTCTACTTGATCAGCAAAAACATTGCAAGATGCGTTCTCGACCGTTGCTGGTAGGTTGACAATCATGGGTGTCTCGACCGTGGGTCCCCACGCCTCCCGAACAGCGTTGCAGACCTTGACGGCAAACTCAGGCGAGGTATCAGAAAAACACTCAGGACTGAACTCAAATTGCCAGTTTGTGCCAGATTGAGCGGGGTCGTCCTTTGTCAGGGATCTGACAACCTTTGCACAACGGACGGCGAGTTCCAGAGTGTCCTCCTCGGAGTGGTTGAAGACGATTCTCCGGAAGCACTCGCTGGTGGCGAGATAGATGTGAATAATGGCGTTCTTGGCACCAGAGACGGCCTCGACCGTTCGCTTGATCAGGTCAGGTCGGCATGGCGACAGAACTTGGATAGCAACATCGTCGGGGATGGCTCCAGGGGTCTCGACCAGGCGTCTTGTAAAGTCGAAGTCGGTTTGAGAAGCAGAAGGGAATGAAACTTCAATTTCCTTGAATCCAATGTCGCAGAGCATCTTGAAGAATCTCCATTTCTCCTCGCCGTTCTGTTCAAGTTGTAAGCTAGCAGCCCAAATAAGGAGGGTGGTGCCGGAACACCCCCACTGTACCGCCAACGAGATATACACACCATTGGGTCTGGGTTGCTCTGGTTTCCGTCTCGGAGACTGGTCTCCAGCCATCTAGGGGCTTTCTCAATCGATTTCGAGGGCCATTGACGATCGGGAAGGTTCATGCGAGGGAAGGGCTTGTACTTCTTCCATGGTTCCTTGAGCCTGTAATTGGAGGGCACAGTGTCAGTCAAGGCATCCATATACAGTACACCAGCGTAAATGTATACAGAAACAACTTACATAGGCATCTTGAGAGTTGTTCTGGCGCAACTTGCGCAATCGTTCTCGTAGTTGTGTTGGTATGAAGGTTTCAAGTCGCCACCGCGGGGTTGCGTGATGTAGAGTATCCAGTAACGAAAACCGTGCGGGCAAGAATAAAGATCAAGATCTCAAGTAAAATAAAACCTCAGATCAAGATCCCAGATCAATAAAGAAATAGTTAAAGACGATTGAATGGGTTCGCGACAAGATTGATGCGAGGCGGGGTCGAAAAAAAGAATTCCCAAGCTGAGTCACCCCCCTCTGTGCCGAGTCAGAGTTTTGAAAGAGGCCGTGTATTGCCGCTCCGGTACCGCCCCGCGGGAGTCACGCTTTTCGGCCCCGAGCGGGGCCGTCTCGCGTCTGCCGTGAGTGCCGACCTCGGTACTTGTCCTCTGGTGCTGAATTGCGGGTGGTCTGATGTAGCGTCTGCCGCCCCGCGACATGACTTATGGCAGGGATTTGATAGGTTGCATGTGCACACCAAATGCAGCTTTTCTGGTTGGACATCCGGTATCGGATTCTTGCATGTAAATATCTACAAATGGGTTGAAGACTCATTTACAAATCCATTGAATGCATGTTTGCAGGGAATTCGATGACTCTATCTTCCTGTTTCACCTCGGCGCCAGAGGGGGGACGGGAAATTGACTAGCAGATCTTCCAAAGTGCGGAATCACGGAAAACTCTAGTCCAATCGGGGAAAATGCCATGTTACGAGCACACATGTCTCTCACGCCCTACTTACGACGCACATCTACAACTCGGCGGGCCGTCGTCCATCCATGCATCCAGCCGTGACTCCTTGCAGGCTTATGAATTATATGACCAATGCGAGTCGCTGCTTTGTCAGAGAGTGTTTTCGTATGCGAAGGGAAAGATTCCGTCGTGCCATAAAGGAGACACCTGAACAGCAGAGCTGTCTAACTCCTCTGAAATATCTAGAGAAATTATTCAGTGATATCATAATAAAATGCAATGCTTTGGAGCTGCCTCATGCCTTATTGGCTATCCTTAGGAAAGGGTAAGCTGCTTGGGAATACACACGCCTATCCTTTTTGAGGCCGAACAGCTACGTCACATCTGCCCATATCCAGGTAGTCATTAGTATATGTGACAACACCTTCCTGAATACTCCATTGTGTATCTCAGCGTAGTAGGTAACGCCAGTCAGTCCGTGGTGGTACCGGATATCCATCTGAAGGCTAGCTCGGGGATGCAAGGCGGCACAACTGAGTGTTTACCCTGGATGCGTCGGTGCAGGCATGTTTCTGTGGTCCGCAGGACAGGATTGCACCATCTTCTCAGAGGCTTGGGCGTGAGACTTGACTTGGGCTTCCATTTTGGCTGTAAAATTGAAGTTGTTTGATAACGCTTAATCTCAGACTGCATCTGCGATACGAACTAGAGGATCCAAAGAAGATGACTTTGCAGTCTTCAAGTCAAAATTTAAAGTCTCGCTATGAGGCACATTTCTCACTACTTTGCTACGTTCATAGTGGTGATGTTTGCTTTGATCAGTGCGGGATGGAAACGTATCAGATATAGACTGGGGAAGAAGCGGGTGCAGATAGCAAACACCTTGAACAGACTAGACACCCAAGCACTCCATTCGCGACAGAAGTCTACAATAGAAGATATTCTTTCAGGTTGCGTGCCTGCAGTTGTGCATGTCTGCGCAATGAGGCTGTAGCAGGTAGCGGATGTGTCTGCTCATATCCTATCAACGACAACGCCTCTCTGCCTCACCTTAAGTAATCGCAAAGCCTAAGGCTTATAGATTGTTAGTATGGTGCTATAGGCTAGGATAAGCACCTCATAAACAAATGTTTTGATACTGTGACTGTAAGCGTTAACTGCGAGTGCATATCCTGAAACCTCATGATATTCGTAACAAGTCGCACACCACGGCGCCTTAAGAGGCAGCTTTAGTTGGTAATCCTCCGTTGCATTCCATACCTATAGAGTGCCTAGACGACTCATCATCGCTTTCACTACTTAAGCTATCTGGCTCTCGTCTATACTGCCAAGCAGCTGCTGAGAGTCGCCCAGCAGAGTGACCCTAATAGTTAGGCAATGGATGTGATACCCGGCACGTTCACTACAGTCTTGTATCCACCTAGGTAGATAGTGAATTTTCCTGAGGGAAGCCCGCGTTTTCTGGCGAACCGGCCCCATCTCCTTCATTAGTCCCTTTCTACAATACTCCCCATCCTGCACTGGAGACGACAGCATCATGACGAAGACACGCAAGAAGTCAACAGTAAGTTAGTCCAATGGATTCCTTCTTACAATTAATTACTTACCAGCCATGGGCCAAAAAGGCGCCGCCAATACCCCCCGACCCTGAACCACCTCAAGAAACCACACAAAAGGCATCAGGACACAAGAACCAACCCCTTCGCGCAGCCAGGCCTCTTCTAATGAAGCCATGCCCAGTTTCAGGCTGTAACCATGAAAGCCCTACTGAAACCGCTATCCGCGGGCACATAAAAAGCAAACATCCAGACGTCCCACCTTACGGTTGCAGCATCCAGGATTGCCAAAATCGCTTTGCAACAAGCAAAGGGTTAAAAGAGCATGTCGACGTAGCACATCCGATTCCAGAGAAGACGGACTGGCCTTGTCACATTAAGGCATGTGACGAAGTCTTCGGCGCCAAATGGAAGCTGTTGGCACATTTTACAAAGAAGCATCCGAAAGAGAACCGGTTCGAATGTAACCAAAGGGGTTGCGAAACCGCAGTTAGTTCCATGGAAGAGATGGATCTACACCTCATCGAGCAGCACAAGGACAAAGCTGTTCGATGCCGCGATGACTCTTGTGCCAGGATTCTCCCACACATTGCCGCGGAAGCAGAACACTTCAAAATTGACCACTTGAAGATTCTGTTCGCATGCCCCGTTGAGGAGTGCGGCGAGACATTCGTTTCGATGGACAAGAAAACCAAACACGTCAAAAAAAAGCACCCCGACATCGAACTCCATGAATGTGTTCACCATGGATGCACCAAGCGCTTCAAAATGAGGAAGGAGATGCAAGCACATTTACGAGAAGAGCATCCACGACCCAAGTTTCCTTGTAGTGAGGATGGATGCGGGCTAGAATTTCAGTCACAGAAGGAGATGATGCAACACGTAAAGGGAGACCACAGACACGAGCGTTACGTGTGCTCTTTCCCGGGTTGCGAGCACTGGTGCGTGACCAAAGCAGGAATTTTCCAGCATGAAAAGGAATACCATGCGGATCAGACTCTCCCCTGCACGCAAGACGGGTGCGATGCAACTTTCTCTCATCAAAAGGCTTTGGACAGACATATCCGGCTGATCCACAATGGCAAGAAGCTCGAGTGCCCTTTCGAGGACTGCCCTTTCCAAGGGAGCTCTAGTTCATCAATGAATCGACACATACGACGCTTCCATCCTGGACATTCCTACGAAAGAACCGAGTTTCCATGCCCGCTGGCCGTTCAGGAAGGGTGTGGGGAGACGTTCACAACGCCTAAATTGGCGTCAATGCATCTGAACGTCGCCCACGGTGGGAAAATCCCATGCCGGCATGCGGCCCAATGCGAGTGCAACCGGACTTTCGACGACACGGACCAGGAAATACGGCACAGTCGCACAGTACATACGTACTACATGTGCAATGTCCCGGGCTGTGTGAATACGATCAGTGGGCGGTGGCTAACGGGCAGGGCTATCCAACATCATCGCCTACTTCACGAGAAGACTGAGAAGTTTGCTGCAGACTCTGTGCTTCCGAAGCCAACCAAGATCGTCCCAGGGGACAGTGAATGGGAAGCCGTATTCAAATGGCACAAAGGGAGCGACCGCCAAGAGGCCCAGGCCTCCTTGCTCGACGGCATAGAGTCAGCAAACAGAAACGACGTTATCGAAATCGGTACAGCGAGCCAAGATGACACTGCGGACGAAGATGACACTGCGGACGAAGATGAATGGACTGCTGAGGCATCAGAAGAAGGGGCTTTTGAGTTGGTTGTTGCAGGCTCTAACCTGAAGTTTGCTGAAGAGCAGGCAGCATCCGTCCGGAGGAGGAATATCAAGATCCTCTTGAGTAAGCATTATCGCAGGCCCTCTCTACTGAGCAGTCCATTCACTGATATCTCGAATCTTGTAGTTTGCCCGAAGTCCAACCACTCCACGTTCGGGTTGCGATGCGTCGGCCCTGACCCGGTCATTGACTTCCTTGCTAGGGCCAGGAGGTGTCCGACCAGGGCAGTGCTCAACTATGACACCGCTAATCTGGTACGACAAATAGCATCTTCAGAATCTACACGGCTTTCGAGGCGCTGCGTAAGATGTGACGCTGAGTTTACTTTTTATACTCAGCTAAAGAAGTACGAGCTTCTGGCTGAAGATGGTGTCAAGGTCTGTTCGATGGAGGACTGCGTAAAGTCCATTTTCCACGGCTCGCGACTCTGCGAGCAGCATTTATATGAATTCCGGCCGGAGCATGCATGTGCTGGCGCCTCCATGAGGGATGAGCTCGAGCGTCTCTTAAAGCGTGCTATGGACAAAAAATGGTACCCACAGTCGAAGATGCAGAGCATTCTACGTCTCTTCAATTCCATTCGGGATGGCGACATTGACTCATCGAAGTTGAGGTTCTTGGACCTTGAATTCAATCCCACATCTAGACACGTCTACGAGGTCGGCATGTGTGATGCCAACGGCATTATCACTATGGACTGCTTGACCAAGTACTCTTCTACGCCAGAAGTCGTCGCGTCTAGTGTTCCGGATAAAGCTAGGGATTGGATAGACCGCTCAATCCAACAATCAGTACAGAAGCATCGATGCGCCCATGGGTGGATAACGGCCCGCCAGGTTGCAGACAAGCTTCGCAAGGAGGGTGTTACGCCGGATACATGGTTTGTCACATGGCACATGTCTACAGCTGATCTCACAGCTCTCAGAGAGTGGCTAGAGGCAGAAGGTGAGCACGGTGTCTTGCCGCCGGACGACCACTGTGTCACAGCAATCCAACAATTCAGGGCCAACTTAACGGCCTTCAGATTACAAACTGGCAAACTATTCCCACTCAGCCTGCCAGTTCTTTTCCCGCTGGTGATGGGAACTCAACATCATCTCTTTGGGAGAAACCACCACGCGGCTGTAGACGCCCAACAGCTCTACCACATGGTGGAAATGTTTGCTATACTTTGCAAACCGAAATCAGACCGTCCTGAAGGCTGGTTGGAGCGTCTACGGAATACTTCAGACGGCCAAGGGTATCGACAACCAACAGTGGAGCACTTTTTGGAGATTACCAAGGGTAAAGGCAAACGTTATCCCGACCCGATAGAAGGGCCAAGGAGTAAGAAGGGACGGAGCTGTTTCGGATCGTGATCGAGGCATCACGCTCGTGTCCTTTTTCTGGCAGCGAATTTGCACACGTCAAGTTTCTGTAAGATAGGTGGATGGAGAATGGTTCTAGAAAAGAACCACAGAAGGCATCGCAACCATGAATATGAAGTTTTGTATCAACCAACCTGCACAGCTATCATGTGACCCATAGCTAGACTCGACCGGTTCATCAAGCAACCAAGCAATCTCTCTGATAAACCTCGCTGCTTCGACTTAAATGGATCCTAAGACTGCTTATTAGTGTAGTCTTAGATTACCTAGTGTGAGGGTCTTATGGGTAAATGCTTTGACAGTATGTACCACATTACACCCTGATGCCTAGTAATAGTGTAATGTCACTCTAACTGCATGTCGTGCAACAGAGGGCCGCCAGCTGAATCGTGGACGGTGAGGATTGGACATTACTCGCGCATTCCGACCCCCTAGCTATGCGTTTGCGCATGGTTGAACATAAGTAATCGGGGCCAGATCTTCGTCTGGAGGCATTCATCCATGGCAACATACTTACCCTGGAGGAATGAGGTTGCAATTGACTTATTGACCTTCTGGGCTCTAAAATTAACCTTAATGTTGACAAACCCGTCTTATGATGACAGATAGGGCTGAAAATAGACGAGGAAAGCGTTGAGGAAGGAAGAACCGGACGATGAAGCTATCGCGACCTTCAATATTAGACTGGGTATTAAACGGTGACACGCGCATACGTTGCTTGTCAAGCTCACCAGTTCAGAAAAACCCAAACAACCTCTTTGATCATGTGAAACAAGGACCAATATTACCCCGAGAACCCCTCAGCAAACATTTATACGAGAACGCACAAGCAGTGTCGCCCATTAACTAACCTGTGAGAGGAAACGTGGTCTCGCACATTGCAAGCCACATGCGGACTTGGCACTAGAAAGAAACGTAAGCTTCTTTTTCAGCTCCGACGACCCGACGTTCAGCTCCCAGGCAGACGTTTTCTTTATCAACGTAAAAGAAGTTTATGCGACGAAATTTACTGTAAAAGAGGCATCAAACAAGTGTTTGCACTCTCGTGTCGCAAGGAACTCTTTGAGCGTCACAACACCACAAACCGCGGCGGACCCACTATCACCACGCACAATGACAGAGTCACAAGCCTGGGTCTTCTCCCAGCGTGGTCTTCCCTGGGACGTTCTCAACCTCACAACTCGCCCAATTCCAACACTTCCACCACCTCTCCCACTTCCCAGCGACGCCCCAAAGCCAGAAGAATGGATTCTCGTCAAGGTCGCCTTTGTCGGCCTCAACCCCGGCGCAATCTTTCAGATGACACTCGTCCCACCATTTATCCGACAAGCATCCTGTGTGCCCGAGATGGACTTTTCTGGCACTGTGGTTGATGTTTGGCATCCCGATGATAACACAGGAGAGGCAAGCAAACGGTTCAAGAAGGGTGACAAGATTCTCGCCATGTTACCGGCCAGTCACACCCTTCCAACAGGTACCGGTGCACTCACCCAACACATCCGCATTCCGGCCCGATACGCCGTCCACAAGCCCGAGCATGTGAGCTTTGGTGATGGAGCGGGATGTTTGCTACCTGGCTTGACGGCGCGACAGTTGGTTAATGAGTCTGGCGCCAAGCCCGGGGACAGAGTGCTGGTGAACGCGGCTAGTGGAGGAATTGGAACCAATGTCGTGCAAATGCTTCGAAAGGTTGTTGGAAAGGAGGGATGCATCGTGGGTATCTGTAGTGGGAAGAATGCTGAGATGGTCAAGAGTATTGGAGCTGATGAGGTGAGTGAGCGAGTCCGTGGAGGGTGCATCTCTAACTCGACAGGTCATCGACTACACTCAACACAATGATCTTCCTGGACACCTTACCACTCGCTTCTCCTCCAATCCGTTCAACACCATCATTGACACTCTCGGTCACCAATCGCTCTACCTCGCTTCACCCTCCTACCTCGTTCCAGAAGGAAACTACTCCTCAGTCGGCATCAAACCACCAACATTCTTCGTCCCCGATTTTCTTCGAGCAGTACTTCAAATGAAACTCAACGAATGGTGGCCAGTTTCACGATGGCTCGGCGGAGTTGGAAGACGATGGCTGGGCACATCGATGATGAGCCCTACACTCGAGGATCGTCAGGCGGTTGTCGATATGCTTGGGCGAGGCGACATTCAACTTGTGAGAGATAGTGTGTGGTCATTTGCAGAGACGAAGGAGGCGTATAGGAAGCTTGGTGGACTTCATGCTAGAGGTAAGGTGTTGGTCAAGGTGGATGAACAGATTGGAGACGACGAGTGTTGAGTAAACAGGTAGGCTGTGCTGTACTCCGCTCCATGTATTTTAATGTTTATTCATCATGTCCGTGTATTTCATGAGAAAACGTAAAGAAGCCGAGCCATCATATTCAGCTCCTCAAGATCTTCGTCACGTAGGCTCAATATTATCTCAGCACGGTCTTCGTTCAACACATCCGTTCTGCCTCGTCCTGCAACTAAGCTGAGAAGATCTCAACTCGTCATCGGCGCAGGCTGGTTGGCCGATAGTGAGCCTCAAATCACTTAAAAGCATGGCTTGGTTATCTTACATGCATAACAAACGCTGACGTATGAGGGAATTGTCAACGCGGGTAGAAAGAAATTATGCGTTTCTGGAAAGCCTTATAGGGCTATTTAAGCGTGGAACAGGGGTGGTGGAGAAAGAGAGTGTTCCCCCCTCTACGCAACCACGTCATCCAAGATGCGAATATCCTTGCTTCTTCAGGGGGAATTCGATTCCTTCATTGATCCCGAGACATTAATTCAGCCCATGCTCAGACGGAATCGGACTTGTAACAAGTTCAAACCCGCCATATCTAAGCCACTCTGTTGACGACCCCGTGCCCATAAATAGCGTTTCATCGAGCCAATCTCAACGACCAGCTTCGCCCCGTAAGCATCAAAACACCCTTGAACCTGCAAAGCCTAATCGAAGCCTAGAAGCCCCCCCCC
>JABCKC010001912.1:0-16628 GCA_013186395.1 Fusarium papillatum | reverse complement strand
CTCGTCCTAGCCATAGAAATAGGAGCATAAACAAGCTCATCAACTTCAGTAGAAGCATCATCATTTAAGTCTTCCTGCTCTCCAGGACGAGTCTCGTCCTTTTCTGTCTCCTCGGCAGGAGGAGCCTGGTCGGCTTGGAGCTTGCGCATAAAGGCGGCGGATTGGGCGGCGAACTTGCACTTTTCTCGGATCGAGGCGCCGTACTTGTAGAAGAGGAATGGGAAGGGTACGCAGGCTAGGGCGAGGAAGGCTGGGATTGATGAGGCCCAGTGGATTCCTAGGTCCTTATACATGTAGGATGTGAACAAAGGGAAAGCTGCACCGAAGCAGGATCGGAGGACTGAGTTGGCGGCCAAGACTGAGGCTGCAAAGATAGTGTAGGCGTCGATGAGGTAGTTCATGACGCTGAGGAAGACGAGAACCATGCCGAAGCCGAAGGGTACACCAGCTGCGATACTGGCCATCCAGTGGACGTTCTTATCGTTGGTCCAGGCGAACCAGAACAGACCAATGGGGAGGGCGATGGAACCGATAAGACAAGGAGGAAGACGAGCTTCAGGTGGTGCAAAGCCTCCGTGCTTTTCCTCCATCTTGATATATCGCTTGTTGGCGGGGATAGTATAGGCAATGGCAAAGAGCATGCCGACCATGATGCCAAGGAAGGATAATCCGCCAACACCCTGGTTCCATCCGCGGTTCTGCTGGTAGACGATAGGGAATGCAGCGAAGAGCATGTAGAGGGTTCCGTAGATAATAGCCATGTAGATGGATAGGAGTAGGACGATGGGCTCCTTGAAAAGCAGGATCCAAGGTCGTGACAAGGCCATCTTGAACGACTCGGCAAGGGTAACCTTTCCACGGTCATGGTCGACCTTGCTGACGTAGACCTTGCCCGTCATCTTGGAGAGCTTTGCAGCACGCTTCCGAAGAAGAACAGGCGCATACGTCTCAGGGACAAGAATAGAACCAAGAATCCAGAGAGCGCCAGAGAAGGCAGCAAGGAAACCCATGACCCATCGCCAACCAGCATTCATACCAAGAAAGCCACCAATAACAGGACCCAAAACAGGACCAAGGAAAGGAGCAGCAGCGAAAATGGCCATGGCTAGACCTCGTTGCGACGCGGGGAACATGTCGGCAATAGCACCACCAGCATTGGTCAAAGGCGACGAGCCAAAAGCACCAGCAAAGAAACGAAGAATGATGAGCGACCACGCATTCTGAGCTCCAGCGCATCCGGCGTTAAACGCAGTAAGAGCAGCATAAGTTCCAATAAAGAGAACCTGACGACCAAACATTTCGCTAAGAGGAGCCCAAAGAAGAGGGCCGATGGCAAAACCAAGGACGAAAAGCGATACTCCGAGCGTCGCAACTTCTTGGCTAATCTTGTATTCGGTGATGATCTCGCGGATGCCTCCGGTGTAAGCAGACGAAACGAGGGCGACGGCGAGGGTTGCGATGGCGACGGTCATTGTGATGAACCATTTCGTAAAGGTGCTAAAAGTCATGGGGTTTCGAGGATCGTTGGGAATCCATTTTACAAGATAAGGATCTTCTTGTGTACCGGAACCTTCGTACTTGAATTCGGCGACGGCGGGAGTTACGCCTGCTTGATCGATGACTAGACGCCAATAAGGTATGTGATCCCTCGCAGGGGCTTCAATATTGTCGAGATCAGCCATTTTGAAGATTGGCCTTTGTGAGGAATTGTGATCGACTGTGGTTGTGGTATGTGCCAAGGACGAGATCCATAACAAGGGAACGGGGAACTATTTAAATAAAAGGAGCCTCGGCATGGGAGGAGCCAAGATTTCTAGAAAACACCACTACAAACCTCGTAAAGAAAATCTTTCGTCGGGCCCGCCGACTTCCCGATACCGACGCAAGGTCGGAGGGTCCTGACATGAATTCCGGTCCTCAATGATATCACCGTTGGCCACTTTACCAGGGTAATTCGGTGCGCTCGAGTCATGATAGGTCAAGATCCCGGGCACTAGTGACAAAGAGCCTGCATTACTAAACCGGGATTGGATCTTGTGCCTCGGCTCAGATGATGCATGGCATCCCCATCTCCATATAATCTCCGTCGTGTCGGGTCCGTGTCGGCCATTTCGGCCGTTATGGAACAAACTCCGGCCAGTTTTAAAGGCGAGTCCGTGTTTCTTGTGTGTGTCAGCTGGCTACTACGTAGTTAATGCAGGTCAGCAACTAGATACGATTTGGGATGAGTTGGGCTTTTTGATTCCATCTTGATTTCTTGATCTTGTTACGCCCATGGTGGGGAAATTGCTTCTCCCCGCGGACTATCCGCGGAAACTCCATGGATCAATGCAAGATTTTCGCAAATTAGCACGTTAACTCCGGTTCAAGCCCAGGGAATCTCGATCATGCGATTTGATAAAAGTCTAATACAGCAAGGGGCTACGTAACTCCTGAAAAAAAAAAAAAAAAGGAATTACTAAACAAAGCGGTACTTGATATAAGGGATGAAGTTCTTGGAGTACGGGATCTTGGTAGGTCCCCACTCGCAAGATCCGACTTGTGTCCACGTGAAGGGAGCTGAGGGCCATCCGTTGAGTGTAAAGGTTTGTGTTTTTTCCTTTGCGCAGGGGACTTTCATCTCGTGCTCGCTCCATCGGGTATATGGGGCTGCACCAAAACTCCACTCGAGCTTCTTTGTTGTCAGGGGGAGCTTGTCAACAGTGATTTGTAACGCGTCGATGGCCTTGATGAGGTTATACACAGGTGCCTTTAGGTCATTCTTGATGCCCTTTTGGATGTTGATGAACCCATCGCGTACTTTGCGACCTGCTGCAGTCTTGGCGAGTTCCTTATTCTTGGACCACTGAACACCAAGTACATAGTCGATCTGAGTCAATCCCGTTCGCCCTTGCGCAGCATACTTCTTGATGTCGCTAATAGGAACGAGAGAGTTCTTGATCTTTTCTGCGGCTGGGGGAAAGTATTCGGTCACCTTGAACGCCTTTGCAAAGTCGCGGAGGGTGCTCATTTTGAAGTTTTGAAACAAGTCGACGTAGTAGGATCCTTCTGCAGCGTTTTTGGTATACGAGAGGGAGCTCTTGGTCAGGGAGATCATTCCTGGGATGTTCTTGGTTCCCTTGTCTGAGAGACCGGTGACGGCTCCGAGGCCCTTGACAGTTGACAGCATGGTAGAGACTACATTTGTTAGCAGGTATAGGTGGTGATTACAAGTTGAACGTACCCTTGCCAAAGTGCGCCGTGACAGTAGAGCTCTTGCAAGCAGTCCCCTTACACACGCTCGCCTTGATGGAGCCAACCTTGCCATTAACAGCAACAAGACGAGTCTGAACAAGTTTGGAAGCCTGGTTGACAGCAGCAACCTGCTTCTTGAGGGTCTGAAAAATAGACACCCAAGTATTCAACATACGAACAAGCTCGCTATCAGTAATACCTTCAGCATTACTAATGTAACCCGCAAAAAAGTCACGGAGTTTCACAGGATCGCAGCCGTCTTGTTGGCAGGGTTCCATGGCTGCAGCGAGCTGGCGATACAGGGGAAAGTCAACCTATAGGGTGTCAGTCATGCACATGGGTTCAGCTGTGTCTTGCACTTACGTCTGGTCCTCGAGCAACGGTCCAGCCGCGTGTATTAGAAACCTGATTCTGAATGACGGTTACTCGATCGGTCTTGATGGTGATCCCATCATCGGAAATACACTACAATCCAGTCAGACCAATAATACCCGCAAAGACGCGGTAAGACATACCCTCTCGACGTCATACATCGACCGAAACATGTAATCACTCAAAGACCCCAAAAGAGTCCCCTCATAGTAAGGCTTATACAGACTATTCTTAGGCAAGTCAACAGCCATCGGAAAACACTGACAGTTCCTAGAAGCATGATTCGCAAAGTCGCCGCTTCCAAGGGCTCTGTCGACGGCCTCGCAAACATCGATTCTTTCCGTGTTGACCTTGGTTCCGCATTGCCATCCAAAACCACCTTTAAACCAGTTAGTGCAGATTCATTGGTGTATAGGGTGAACTTGCATAGGATTCTTTCTGTGGTTGTTGGGTATGTGAAGAATTGGGAGTTGCATTGGGTGATGCCAGAGACGCCGCCGCAGGCTTTATCGATGGGTATTTGTTCGGCTAGAGCGTGTTGCGCTATCCAGCTGAGGAGGATGGGCAAGGAAGAGGGCTGCATGACGAATGGAGGATCCGATGCAACGGCAATGCCGAGGATGTTGATCTTTGGGAACGGGTAGAAAGGGGAGCATGGTTAATTTAAATCCCAAGCCAAAGGGAGATCTCATAGACCGTTTCCCCTATTCATCAAAGCCACAGTAAGTCTAGACTCGCACTATCAATGCCTCACAGAAGCGACCGGACAGCGAACGCTAAGAAAGCAGCGATCTGGGGAACAGGCCTAACAAAAGACTTAAGATTGGGTAGGAAAGCGAAAGCGCACCGCCACGAGCAATAGTCAACCATCCCGCCCTTTATCGACATCGCTTGCTGTTACTCAAAGAAGGTTAGAAACGGCGCCGCTTGGTAGGGCTGAACCAGCGCCACAGACGTGATTGGCGACAAAGGTCACCGCTGAAGCTTTAATTTATGGTTATCGAACGCCCGTCACCACTAACGTCTAGCGCTCTGGGCCTCCTGTGTTCTGGACTCTTAGCAGGAGGTAGATTCGACGCTGAAATCGGCGAGGCTGGTCGCCCCTGCAATTCAAGCTCAAGATCCTGTAGCTTGGCGGACCAGATCTCTGAGCCTTGACAGCACATGCCGTTCATGGCAACACGGTCAACGGCCAATCCCGAAGTCTGCCCCTGGTGGTGATTCGTTGAGTGACTGACCATCTCCAGACCATCAGCCGCTAAATTACAGGGGCCTATCTTATGAATGGCGTTTGCCACGGCCAACCGACCGTCCTCATTCAAACCCTCCGCACCATCGCCAACTACAAAAGGGATTAAAGACACTCAAAGAAGCTGGCTCGGCTCATGTTGAAAAAGCACGATCGGTTAATTGACTCATCTATCGCTCTTCCACTCGCAAGTTCACGCCCTAACGCCCTGCTAACCAATCTAACGTCGCTCCCACCCACGACAAGTTACCCACTGTCAACCTAACTCCCTTGATCCTCCCACCCATTTGCCAAGATCTGCTCGTAGAATCAGAAAGACATGATATCAGAAATATCATCCATGTCAAAGTCGGCAGGGTACGGCCCCGCGTTCCTCCAGAACCGTTTCTTATCCCCATCCCAGTGTACCATCTCCCCATAAAGCTGACCGATCTCTTCCTTTGGAGGCAAATCACTGCTAGACGTGTCACGAGGCCAACCGTCGACGAATGCCTGGAAGCGCCATCCAAACGGCGTAGCTTCAGCTGTATCTCCTGCTGCACTGCCCTGCCAGTCAGACCAAAAGTCGAGAGGATCTTCACCGAAGGCTTCTTCTCCGTTGCGATGGCGGAAGAGCCACTGCTCGGTTTGATACCCGTGGCCGTTGTTCCCAAGAACTTGCCAGTACCAAATGTGACCCTTTTCGTCACGGCCCCAACCCCATCTGGGACTTCTGAGTTGTCTCATGACATGCTCATCATCTTCGTGTTCGTAAAATGATCGCATGTCGATATCCTCATCACCTTCATCCGAAAACGCGTCGTCGTCGATGATCCTCTCGGGAAGTACCTCGTTGTCTCGATCAACTGCAAATCTGTGCAATGGCCCTGTTGAGCCGGTGCCTTGAACTCTCCAGAGACCCAATTCCCAGTCCCACACGCGTTCATTCTTCACAGCCCAGGGGTTGTGCTCATTCTCCCGCTCGCTCTCATAGCTCCTTCTCTCTGGTTCCATGATCTCCTCATCTGTCCTGGGATCATACCAGACTCCATCGCGGTCAACCCACAAACCTGATAGATGGTCGTGCACTCGGCATGGACCTAGCTCATGAGTGAATCCATCCTCATCTCTTCGCTCACCAGCCTCTTCATCAAGAGCCATCACTTCCACAGGTTCATAGCCCCGTGTTCGCCATCCTCGCCGTCGCGTGTCGCATACCGCTGCGTTTGGGCACTCATCAATGTCCCAAATTCCATTATGCGTGAACACCGGATCATCGTCTGGTCCGTAGGCAAAGTCTTCGTACCGCTCGGGGTCAGGCTTTTTATTGACAAAGCGCAGGATGCTTGATTCTTTAGTCGGCCAATGTCTTTCTTCATCCAGATCTTGTGCGGGAACGATGATGAATCTTTCGAGCTTCAACGTGTTCAACTTGCACAAACTGTGCAGCAAGCTTCTGGTCATCCTTGAGGAATTAATGCGAATCTTGCGAAGGGTATCCGCATGAAGCTTCGCAAATTTCACAAGTGGTGAGTTGTCAATATCAAGTTCTCCGGGCCAAAGCAAACCGACCAGCGTATCCCGAAGCAGGATATCGTCGAGGTGTACTTCCGTCAGACGAGGCAGCTTTGGAATCAGGTGTAAGAACCTAGGAGACCCTTCTTCCTCCTGGTAGGCAGCTTCTCGGCAGAGATGAAGATAAGACACGTTGGTCGCAGCCTCGAGACAAGCAATGAACCCTTTCAATTGCAACTCGGTCGGGGGGGTGCCACCAATGCAAAGGTCTAGATGGTCCAACTTGGAAAAGGCAGGGGCCACATCGCTCGTGAGATGAATGAGGGCAGTTTCCTTGGTAGTTGTTTCATCGGCAAAGAGGAGCCGAGTCACCCTCTTGTTGGGCTGTCCTGCCATATGGACAAGCGCTGGTACCAGAGCAGAGAGAAATCCGGTGTTGAATGTGCACCTCTGTTGGTCGTGATGAATGAGGCGTTTGATGATTCTTGCGGTGACAGGGTAGCCGGAGGAGCCTGCTTGTACTTGGCGTTCGTTGTGCATGGGCTTCGAGATAAAGGTACGGAGGTTTGGCATTCTGTCAATGGCGGCGATGAACTGAGGCAGGAAAGCGGTAAAGGCCTCTTGGAAGTCGTCTGGCTCGCCCTTTGTTGTGACCCAAAATAGGTCTCGCATCTGAGCCATGATTTCGGTCAAGACTGGCCATTCATCCGGAGGGAATATTGGCATCGTCGTTCCGGAGTTCCAGATCTCGGACTCGAATCTTGTATGGTCTCCGTTCAATTCTTCCCAGACGAGTGTGCTGACATGGGGAACAAGGTGGGGGCAGTCGGCGATCCTGAAGAAGGCATCGCGGTCGGCCTTGAGGGTGGAGATCCGGATGGTGTTGAACAAAACAGGAGGCGCTTTGGAGGCGAGCAGGCGGGACGTAAGCCGGACGGATTTGACATCTTTCTTCGGGAGGAATGAGAGGATTGGTTGCAGCACCTCAATCGGCAGGTTAGGGAGGTGCGCAAAGTTCATGCTCGAAGAATCAGCTTCTTGAGCCATGATGTTCTCTCCGGTGTTGTGTTGTGATGTGTGAGAATCTCCAGGCAGGTTGTGAGGCTAGGCAGAAGGGAGGGGTTTGGGCGGTTTGTCACGTGACTCGTTCTGACAAGGCAGATTCCAAGAGAGGAGAATTCAGGGCAGGCATTTTAGAGATGTAATTGTAATTTCCGATAGGGCTTTTAATTGTGTGTGCGTTGGATGGCGAGAAATGCAGCATAGGGTGTGAATCACCGATATGAACAATGTCAAGGCATCTGAATGTGTGTATTCATTGTCCCACCATCCCTCCCCAATCCAGGCTTAGAATCACTCAAAAATACGTACAACCAATTACAGTGAGTCCCTGCTGAATCTCAGACTTGATCGAAATTTCCTATCGCCACCAAGACCCTTCCTCTTGTATCTGAGCTGTTGAGCCGCTCATAAGCCTAGTTGCTGTGTTAGTGAATTCGCACAACGGAGATTGACGGCGGACTTGCCTTGAGAGCATCCTTGAAATGAAACGACGAGTCAATAAAGACGCGCATTTTCCCTTCTTCTGCAAGCGAGGCTAACCGCTCTGCATTCGCGCCGGTTAGAGGAGCACTGAATGTGATGTATTTCCTGGGAACGCCGCCCAAGAATGAAGGTTGGTGCGTATTTCTAAGAGCTTGGAAGACGAAAGAAAGTTGTCCTGTCTCTCCATTGCCCTCGCCGACGTTGACGACAATTCCATCTGACTTGAGGTATCTGGGTGACTTGACGAACAACTCTTGTGATCCCACTGTGTCTAGGATGGCATCAAAGGGGGCCTTCTCGTATGTTTCTGCCAGGAAGCCTGGAACAGATTTGACTTGGCGATAGTCAACAACCTGGTTTAACATCAGTTGCTTGTCTTCATTGTAATGTGTGATCAAGAACCGCTTACCTCGTCTGCGCCAACGCTTTTGACGATGTCCGCTTTCGATCCCGAGCACACAACCACAACGTGTGCCCCGAGATGTTTCACTAACTGGATAGCAGCAGTACCAACAGCCCCGCTGCCGCCATTGATCAAGATGCGGTCTCCTTTCTTGACCTGGGCCCTCCGAATCATTTCCATGGCGACTTGGCCAAGAACACTCAGACAAGCAGCCTCAGCAAATGTCATGTTGGTAGGCTTGATAGCGATGCAGTCGGAGCCGATGAGAATGTACTCTGCCAACGTACCATGACCCGACACAGCGGTGGCATACTTGGATACAGTTCCAAAGACTGGTGTTCCAGGTCCAAGTCTAGGAGGAACATCAGGACCGGCCAAAACGACGCATCCAGAGAAGTCGAGTTCTGGGATTGCATTCTTTCGAAGTGCGGATGGGACGGTCATCATGAGAGCCTTGCCGGCAGACGATAGCGCGGCATGTGAGATTCGGACAAGGACTTGGGACCCTTTCGGCTTGGGAGGCATTGGAAGTGATGAGTTGAATGACAAGATCTGTTCCGCAGCACCAGAGGTGCTAAAAGTCCAAGCTTGCATAGTTGTGGGGATATTGTTGGCGTCCATGGTGAAGCAGGTTTGACTCTGTGCGTAGGTATCGAACATATGCCGGCAATTCATGGCTTGGCGCGACTTATATCTTAAAATTCTTGACCTATTACAGTCTAGAAATTGATTCCAAAGTCGTCGCTTACGATCGACGTTATAGCTTGACCCAGCCACAATGTCACTGCTCCGCCGTGTTAGCGCTTGGTGTTGAAGATGAAACTCCGCATCGAGTGGTGGCCGTGCGTCTGGACCAGCGTATAAAATCATGAGTTTTCCTATAGATATTTACATAAAACGGTCTCTATCTCTCATTTAAAAGGAGAAAATTAAATATGCCAAGAAGATAGGCCTATAAAAGCTGCAGGCTGATAGAGAGAGGGTCTGAATGACCGTGGCTTGACCATGCTGCAATCTCCGCCCAAGCTCAAAAGTCCGCAACAACGGTCTCAGATGCCACCTCTATGGTCGGTGTTTCATCAATGGCAAGAAATCCCGAGCTGACTACCAACCGGATTGATTAGCTTGATTACTGATCCAATTGGCTTTAATCCCACCACATACTGTTGCATCGGTACGCATCAAGGATGGCTGCTTACATGCCTACCCGTGGGCAACTGATCTATAATTTCGTATCTGTATCTGCCGTATGAGGCAGAAGTTCTCTACTAAAGTAGTGCTCTTTAAGATCAAACTTCTCCGTGAGCCTGAATAATTAGTGTATGTTACGGAACCGGCAATTAATACTTGAGGCTGTTGTTACGGTGGTGATGATGGCGTGCCTTTTGGCCAGAGACCGTCACGCTCACAGGTCAAAAATGAGTTCTCTTGAGCTAGGCCCATGTCGTTTCCTCATTCGCTCAAATACTCAGGCAGGGAGAAAGGTGAGGCTATATAAAGGGCTCTTTTCGGTGTGATAAAGGCCAGTTTGCTTCTAATAACCCGCGGCTAGTATCCCGTCTAAAGGTGAACAAATCATTGAGAACTTGAAAAAGAAAATTTAAAGAGCATTGAAGCGGTTTGACCACACAATGATACACTTCTTGGATCTGGACTGTCGAGGTAGGTGATGTGGTGTTGCGGGTATTATGGACCTAACCTATACTTAAAGGATAAACTTTCAACTAACCATATTAGATACCTAACAAGGATGATCTTAATGTTGATTGGTGTTCTTGATCCATTATTCTATAAACTGGATTTGTTTTGTTTTGTTCAATGGGTTGCTTCCATGTCAAGACTGACTTGTGCCTCCCTGGACTCCCTGGAGACCCCGTTTCTAGTGAATAGGAATGGCCTCTAGACTCAATTGCTATACGCCAAAGTGTCCATTCGGTCACACCAGGAAACAGATCACGGAATAAGACATCTCTGTTGCTCGGTATGATTCAAGAAACTGGGCATGGTTGTGCCAAAAGTGAGTGAGTGGTGTGTGATGCGGGATGACCGAAGACGCCAAGAAGGGAGCTTGATGCCAAGACGTCGCTTTCAGCCTTGAATCTTTGATAAAAACATCCATTTGACCATTTCGACTCATGGTGTGTCAATTCCTCATCTCGCATTTCAACATCAAGTGTGAATCGAAATGACTCATGGACGCCATGTCCCGTTTGGGATGATCTTATTTGCATAACTTGGCGTAGACTGGGAATGTGATTGGTCCTCAGGACCTGTGCATTCATAATTACCCTCAGCCGTAGAAATGCAACCTCAATTCGAGACATTGAACTGCCCCTTCTTTTCAACAAATGATCAAGTTTTCTTATAAGAGATTCAATCTCCCCGTTACCATGGAACGTACAAGAAGATCATCATAACATACCTTGGAGATCTCAGTCACATCTTGGTAGCATATTCTGCTGAGACTCGACAATGACACGCTCGCAAACCCCTTCGGGGGACGGCCAAACGGCCAGAGACACGAAAAACATCGAACAAACGAACGAGAAAAATATCTTATCCAGCGATTCCTCTTCTACTAGATCTAGCTCCAATACCAACATGGATGGGGCAACCCAGAAAGACAATGATGAATCGCCGACGACCGAAAAGGACGAGACAACGGCGACCGAGTACCCTACTGGCTTCAGGCTCTTCTTTATTCTTCTCGCCCTCGGCCTTAGTATCTTTCTAGCCTCTCTCGACATGGTATACCAATCCATTCTCCCACCCCTAGCTAGAGCTAACCTCCTCAGACAATCGTCGCAACCGCCATCCCCAAAATCACCGACGAATTCCGCGGCCTCGACAAAGTCTCCTGGTACAGCACCGCCTTCTTCATGACCAACGGCGGCTTCCAATCCTCCTGGGGAAAAGCATACAAGTACTTCAACCTCAAGTTCACCTTTCTTGCGTCCGTCTTTGTCTTTGAACTCGGTAGCCTTATTTGCGCCGTCGCTCGCGACTCGACTACGTTTATCATCGGACGAGCTATAAATGGCCTCGGAGCTGCTGGTATTGGTACTGGTGCTTATACTATTATTGCCTTTGTCGCTGAGCCTCAAAAGCGTGCTGGCTATACGGGAATTATTGGTGCTTCTTATGGTATCGCTTCTGTCATCGGGCCTCTGGTTGGCGGCGTCTTTTCCGATAGAGTGTCCTGGCGCTGGTGTTTTTGGATCAATCTCCCAGTAGGAGGTCTCGGAGCCGCCATCATTATCCTGTTCTTCCAAACTCCCAGCAGTGCACGCCCTGTCGCTGCAAGCTGGTCAGAGAAGCTGATGCAGATGGACCTTATTGGAGCTTGTATTCTCGTCGGCGCTACGCTTTGTTATCTCTTGGCTCTTCAATACGGTGGACAGAGTCTTCCCTGGGATGATAAGACTGTCATTGGTCTACTTGTCGGCTTTGTCACTATCGGAGCTGCGTTTGTGGGATGGGAATGGCGACTGGACGAGAGAGCTATGATTGTCCCTCGTCTGTTCAAGAAGAGAGCTATTGGCATGAGCACCATGTTCATCTTCTTCTTTGGTGGCCCTTATTATCTGACCATTTACTACCTACCCATCTACTTCCAAAGCGTGGGTGGTTCAACTGCCATCATGTCAGGCGTCAAGAACTTGCCTCTCATCCTTGCAGTCACAATCTCCATGATTGTCTCCGGCATCTTGATCAGCGCTACAGGTCATGGTGTCCCTGTCATGATCTTTGGCTCGACTCTGGGTGTTATTGGCGCCGGACTTTTGTACACCCTTGACGTCGATTCGAGCATGGGCGAATGGATCGGATATCAGATCATCGGAGGAATTGGCTGGGGTGGTGCCCTTCAGGTACCCATTATCGTTTCTCAGGCCAGTGCAGCTGCCCAGGACATATCATCAGTCACTGCCATGATCTTACGCAAGTTACTCCATCAAAGAAAGAAGGACTAAACTAACTTTATGCAGTATTTCAATGTCTTGGTGGCACGATGTTCAACTCTGCCGCACAGGCTGCCTTCGTGAACAGCATGATCAAGACTCTTCCCAGTGATGTCCCTGGCATCGATGTTCAAGCTGTCGTGCAGACTGGAGCTACTGAGATTCGGCATGTCTTTTCTTCCTCTGAAGTTGTTGGCGTTGTCGCTTCATACATGACGGGTCTCAAGCTCACGTTTGCCATTGCCATCGCAGGTGCTGGCCTGGGCGTTGTCGCGAGTGTTTGCAACGACCACAAAAGGTTGGGAAAAGAGGCAGTCAAGGACACAGGGGCCGTGGCTTAATAGATGTCTGGAAATTGAGTATTGGCATAACTTGATAGATAGATTAGCGTGTTTTGCTGTCATGTCATGGCTTTTAAACCCGTCCCTCATTTTTTTCCTTGGGTAAAGTACAATATCGATGAGGCTGTCATAGAGCCCGAGAACAGAACGAGAGCGACAGCACAAAGTATTTGGAACAAGTAATATTTACTACATGTGATAGTTTATACCAAGAATAAGCCACAGAAGGGACTACCTAGTGCGAAAAGTACCCGGAGTTAGGCACCGGAGCCCCTTCCAGCTTAAAGTATCCAGGCTGCAACACCTGGAAGACCTGCTGAGGATCATACTTCTTAGAAATACTCTTCAGCTTGGCCTTGTTCTCGGCACCGTAGTTGGTGACGACATCCTGGAACTGACTGGCGTAGTTCATGTAGAGATAATCATTGTCCAAACCTCGAGCCTTGGACTCATCCTTGGTCTTCTTCATGATATCAGACATCCACTTGTAGATGGTCTCGTCATCAGACTTGTTGAGCCACATAGTGCAGAGCTGGACGATAAGAACGGGACCATCCTTTTCATCGAGACCCAGGGCGTTGCCTCCGTTGGTCTGCATCTTCTTGAGTTGAGGAGTGGTGATGCCCTGGACGACAATGTTGGGGAAAATTCCAGGAATGTTCTCAACTTCGGGAAGCTTCTCGAAGAAGAGATCCTTGAAAAAGTCGACGATACCGCTGTCAACCTTGGTGGAGATGACATAGTACATCTCCCGCAGACCAATAGGCGCACCCTCCATATTCTCCTTAGCCCAAGCACCAATCTCCTTGTTTCCCGTAGTATCAGAAACAGGCGTAATGGCATCAATCTCATCCCAAATCTCTGCATCACCACCATCAGGCTCAGAGTAGTAAAGAGTAGGAAGAGCAAGCTTTGTGCCGTTCAACTCTCCCCAGACGGCCCAGAAACCGGCCTTGGGGTCCTTGGGAGAGTTGTTGACGAGGCCCACGACGGCTTTGGTCAGTTCGGGGAACTTGTCTTCGGTGAAGGCTCGATTTCCTCCCCACATTTGACCGCCGGGGAGGGGAACGGTTTTGAGGTTGAATTTTACGACGAGGCCGAAGTTGTTGCCGCCGCCACGGAGGGCCCAGTATAGGTCTTTGTGCTGCTTGGCACTGGCCTTGACAATGGCACCATTGGCAAGAACCACCTAGTTAATCAGTTAGAATTGATGTCAATGTGGGATAGAAAATTTTCTTACCTCGTAGCTGTCAACATTATCGCAAGCCCAGCCGTGGAGGTTGGAGAAGTACGAGATACCACCTCCTGTCGTGAGTCCTCCAACACCAATGTTGGACAACCGTCCACCGATAACAGTAACATCAGACTTGGCAAGCTTCTTAAACACAGGACCCCAAGTATTTCCAGGCTCAACAGAGGCAACCTTCTTGTCCTTGGAAAGGCTGACACCCTGCATGTTCATGAAGGAGATGGTGATACCACCCTCAACCGAGGATGCGCCAGCCATGGCTGCGTGCCCACCACTCTTGGCCGCAAAAGGACATTGTGTCAACCGGGACAGAAGGACAACGACGGATACGTCCTTTCCCTTCGATGGCTTGAAGATGCAGTGGGGGTCGACGTCGCCTTGGTTTGCGGACCAGAATGAGCTTGTGAATGCTTCGTAAGCGACTTCACCCTTTGTCTCTACGGCCGCATCTCCGTAGAGGAACTTGAGTGATTTGCACTATTGAGGTTAGAAGATACATAGCATCGTTGTACCATGAATACTTACAGCAGCAGCACACCCAGCTGTAGATCGCTTTGAGTCCTCAGCCAAGGCAGGGATCTCAGTCACATCGACACCAAGATCCAGAAGGGCATCTGCGACATCAAAGTCCTTAGGCTCCAGCACAGGGTCGACGGTGGCCGCCCAGGCCGTTGACACCACGGCACTCAAAGCTAGCAAAGAACTAGCAGAAGGAGGAATCATGTTGGCTGAACGGTAGTTGAGGGCCTAGAACAGGTACCCAAGGCCTGGGAAATCATGGCTTTTGTATTATCTTCTTTCTAGAGACAATGGCCGGAACATGTTTAATCTCCCAGCGTAGCAATGCCCTAGAGGGCTTGCAGGAGACATCAAGCCACTCAGATTTGTGGTCCAAGCGTTATCCAAATGTCTCTTAAGATCGCTAAGGATATGCGGGAATTGATCTAGGGACGAAACGTAATTGCTTTGCTTGGGGGCCGTTTACCTTGAAACTTGGCTACTCCGTAGGAAAGGTTGCTTATGCCTTGGGCTAGCCCTACGGTAATCCGTACGAGTACGGATACGGGTGATGGCGACTCTTCAAATGGGAAGCCATTCCAGGTCCGAAGGCCCTGCAGAACTTGAAGCACCGGTCTGGCTTGGCGGGTCAACCGTTAAGCCCGCCACACCGCTAGCTTTGCTCCGCATCGGCGATGACTGGCTCGATGAGATTGTTACACAGAAACAAAAGCTGACCTTTTGATGTTACATGTAAATTTGAGCTTCTTGATTTAGCTGGACTGGCATATTGTCGCCATCATCAGGTAGGACATGGCGTTGAAATGCCTCATCTCAACTCCTGCAACGGAATGAAGATCCGCCGAATCTCGCCTTTGGACCTGCAGGGATCATCAAGCTGACTGCATCGAGTGGTGACTCGGAGACTAGGCAAGATTCTGCAGCCGGCGCTACCGGTCGGAATAACCTTGATATAGATAGATCCCTGCAGTAAATCCTGCGCTTTGCCTGACATAGAAGGAGTACGGAGGAGTAAAGTGTCAGCGGCCTGGACGACAGGGTGGCGATGCGAGCCGCATCTCGGACTCCGACTTTGTCCAAACTGCCGGAGGATCAATCCGAAGACCCTGACAGATGTGGGGGGCAGAGAGTCGTATGTTGCCGTAAATGGCTGCGTGGAAGCGAATATAAAGCCTCACCGTGACCCTTCAATGCGATATCTTCCGATGGCTCATGTCGCTTGGGTTGGTCATCAACATACTCTAGTATTGAAAGCCAATCGCGAAGAAACGTAACCTACCATGACCACTGAAGGGAACATTCTCCTGACTCATGAGGCAGTAAGTAGACATCAGGATACATAGAGAAGCGTGAGACCGCCATCGCAAATTATAATCCTCTCGGGCATCTTAGTGATACACAAGTAGAAGAATTCCAATACATTTACTCACACGACACCCTTTAAAGGTCAGTCACTCTGCCCATTGTGTGCTGCCCATGACGGGCGCGACTGTTACCCATGTACTCCATACAAAAACCAGTGGCAACACGTCCTCGTTCTCGAACCACATGACCAAACTCAAAGATCAACGACCAGATCTGTCCCAAGATCATTCACCATCCGAGCGACCGTCTGCGTCCCATTCACCATCCGAGTCTGAGTGATCCCCCGAGCCATCATCAGATTCGCCATCCAGACTTCCGCTATCCCACTCATCGTCCGAATCTTCATCAGCGTCTTGATCCGGCTCGAAGCTTCCTTCCGGCTCAATGGATATCTTGAGGGGGTACTCCCCAATGAGATTCTCCAACTTGGGCAGCAACCGAGCCGACTTCTTCTTTGCCTTTTGCAAGCCTTCAGCGTTCTGCTCTACACAGAATTCCCCTGGACCGTAAAGGATAATGACATGGAGACTCTCGAGATTTGGAAACTTGTCATATGGCGCCAACTGGGCCAGCATCAACAAATCAGTCCTCGCCGCCATGGTGTACGCATCCAGTCCAATGATCAGGTGCTTGACGCCAGGAGGGAGTATATTCACGATGCAGCTCTGGCAGAGCTCTTGCCTCAGTTCAGGATCCTCAATGTCGGACTCGCTATCGTAGTGCTTGCAGAAAGCAGCCTCGTTCAGACGGAGCGTGCGTAGTTTGCTAAACGGGGCGAGTGTGGATTTGACGACGCGCGTCTCTGGGTAGACGGGCTCATGTTCTGTGGCTGAGATGTCGTTGGTGCTGATTTCGATGGTTTCAAGAGTGTCGGCTCGGAACTGGAGAGCTCGGAACA
>JABCKC010001908.1:0-12179 GCA_013186395.1 Fusarium papillatum | reverse complement strand
TGGTTTATTCGGTGCTCTACCGGATGTTGAAGAAGACGAGGTTGAGCTCTCTCGACGATTCCGTTCGCGCAACCCTCTTGAGCGAGATATGAAGATTGGCGCTCTTGGCGAACTCTTCGTAAGTAACTCACATTTTTGTGTTATCGCCTGCTAACACTCAACAGGTGTTCGAACTCCTCTCCAAGATGGACCCTTCACTACCAAGATTCAGCAGAGAAAACTGGCAAAGCCAAATGCGCAAATTCATCACAGTCCACCCCGAATATTCCGACATGTCACCATGGACAGGAAGAGAAACAGCCGACATTGTATACTTTGATCGAAAGCGAGCGTTGACGACGCATCTTGTGGATAAGGGCTATCTTGACAGGACGGCTTGGTTGACAAAGAAGCCGTTGTACATGATTGAGGTCAAGACTACCACTGGACACTCGCGGACGCCGTTTTACATGAGCAAGAGACAATACCAACGGGTACGTTTTATCCCGTGATATGGAAGGGTTTGTTATTCACTGACTTTGTGTAGATGCAAGAAAACACCAATACGACGCTCTCTCCGATGGTGTCACCCGTCATTTACCTCGTCGCCCGCGTGTCCAACGTCGACAAGCCGAATGTAGAAGTCAAGTTATATGTTGATCCGGAGAAGTTGAGGCAGGAAGGCTCGTTGGTGTTTACTGGAGAAACTTGGTCTGTTGTGCCAGGACCTGGGGCGGGTTGATGTGTAGGAGTGTTGTAGCTGGGCTACGATGCCTTTTTCTTATTTTCATCTCTAAAAGCTTACAGTGAATCCTTTTCATCCTTTTCCTCAACATCATCCTTTTCCTCTAGTCAAACACTCCATCAGTGACATTGAACCAAGTGACTGTTAAACAACCGCGAATCACCAACACCACACAAACACTCGGACCAAACAACTTCATTGTTCACCTATGCACTTTCAATCATCCAACCACCAAAGAATAAATCATCACGAACAAAGGCAATCCTCACAAAGAACACCTGACTCTTTTTTACTCACTTGTTCAGAGCCGTTATTGAAAGAGCACTTGTTGCGCAACACGTGGACGGGGCATACCATGAACATCTCCAGGTTTTACTATATAAACTCTGCGATTCCTTATGTTCACCTCTTTCATTTTTCTCTCGCGCCAAGGAAACGAACCAAACATTACCGACTACTACATCAAACACGACAAGGCAAACTCATCATGTCTGATAAGAAGCAGTCTATTACCTTGCGGGAGATCAACACGACGTATCCCGGTCCCAACGCCCAGAGAACTTCTTGGACTCAAGGTAAGAGCAATCCCCCTCAATCCGTCACCCTCCGTCCCACACAAGACGTCCCCCCAATCCTCATCAATGATGTCCCTCTCAAAGATCTACAAGCTAACACCCCCGCTGGCAAAGTCTGGATCCCGGAGGAAGATGAGGAAATAGACGTTCCTAGATCTGTGGTCCGCGGAACCATCAAGTTCCGCCCCGACCCTCCTCTCTTCCCTGGTTCCAGCCCAGCCAGTGATTCTTCAACAGGTACCACAACACAAGGTAAATCAAAGGTCCAAGGGACCATCACCTTTCGTCGAGACAAGGACCCTCCTCCCCCTGTTGTTGAGAAGAAAAAGACTAACGATAGTGGTGATTCTAACAGATATCCCAACATCGACTAGGACTCTGTTGCCCAGGGTAAGTCCAGAATCCCCCTTGATCGTACGTCTAGGACTATTACTTACCGTGGACAGGTTCCTCCGGGATTTACAGAAGCTCATCGTGGCCAGGCCAATCTCTATGATCGTCCCCTTCATCTGATCCCGAGTGGATACTACTCACACCAAGACGCGCAGGGCATTCATCAACTTGACATCAGTCGAACCCCTTCTACTCCTCGTCGTGAAAAGACTCCCACAGATGTCTACTCCTCTGCATCTTCATACTTGTCAAGGAACGGAAATCTTCCTCCCATTAGAACAACAGGACTCAATCCAGTCGCCAACAACTTTACCCCAGGACCTTCTTCTTCCCCAATGGTGAGCAGCAATGACAAGGAAACCCCTCGGGCCCCAGCAGCTTTCTCACGTTTGGGACAGTCAGGACCTCTAAGCCCGGAACTAGCCAGGGACAAAATGTACCTGGACAACCAGGCCAAGATTCAATGGAGTCGCATGTACCGACCTGTTGTCGGGGTAGGTCAGCAGCAGGTGAGCGAGAACCAGGAGGAAATTGCGAGTCAGGATTCTTACGAGAGCTGTCAGGTTATCCGGGATGAGCGAGAGCACGCTGAGGCAGTTAATGACTGGTTCTGGGCTCAGGCTAAGCAAGCGCCGGTCCCCAAGCCAGAAGAGCCCAAGGAATAGGAATTTTCTGACAAGTTTTTTTCGACTGCTAGGCCACTGATAAACGGATCCTTGGGAAAGAAGTTGACTAGGAAAATCTTTTGACATTTATGCCTGGAGTTTGAGCGTAGGCGAGTCGTGCTTTGACGTTGCCGCAGCAAGTGCTGGGCTTCGATTATTGGGTTTAATGATGAGAAAAGTCGATCGTTAATTATTAACATCATGGGTAGGTTATCTTAGACCGTAATTTCCTTGAATTGATCTCTATTGTACAAATATTTATCGTCCCTTGATGATGCCCCCAATTTCTCCGACCGTGAATATGCAACACTCTTAATTCATCGTGTTCAGAATAACATGTGACTTTCTAAATGATCCTAGAAATGATGTCTCAATTTTCTACTTCGGGAATATCCAGGTACTGCTAATTGTTCGTTGGAACAATCGGAATTGACGTCAGTTTAATGTCCGGTTAAGTCGGTTAAGGCGGGTTGACACTACCAGGCAGACACAGCCGAGAGCTGACAACAGAGTCAATACCGTAATACCCGGTTCTATTGTAGAGTTCCATGAATAAATATGACGGAATGTAATTATTGCAGCTTTATAAGTAGCAGATAACTGACCTGCAATGTCCCATCCTGGTAATAGCATGTCGCAGGGTCTCATCACCAAACCGTAACCGCAACACGCCACGGAAGCAGACATCAAAACATAACCAGCTTCGCAGCACATCCTCAACATGATTCAGGGTGTCAAAGCCGCCCAGCGCCTTGATTCCCGCGGGAATCCGACCGTCCAGGTAGAAGTGACAACTACCCAAGGTCAAGCCAACTCCATCCCGTTCTCTCAAAAGCTACCAGCTAACGCGCCAAAGGCACATTCCGAGCCTTGGTCCCATCCGGGGCCTCAACCGGGACACATGAAGCTGTCGAGCTACGTGACAAAGATGCCTCCAAATATGGAGGCAAGGGCGTTACCCAGGCCGTCCACAATGTCGAACAAGTCATTGGCCCAGTTCTCGTTTCAAAAGGCTTTGATCCCAAGACTCAACTAAAGGACATTGATGCCTTTATGAAGCAGCTTGACGGTACGCCCAACAAGTCTCGTCTAGGCGCCAACGCTATACTTGGCGTTAGCATGGCATGTGCCAGAGCCGGTGCAGCGTCCGCGGTATGTCAACAATACGCGATGGGCTGTTCTGGTGTACTAATGCAGCACAAAGGGTGTTCCTCTGTACGAATTCTTGCGAATGGAAGCAGGCGTGAAGAAGCCATACGTGATGCCCGTTCCATTCCTCAACGTTTTGAACGGAGGCGTTCACTCTGGGAACACAATGGCTTTCCAGGAGATCATGATTGCACCCACGGGCGCAGAGTCGTTTGAAGAGGCCATTCGGATGGCTTCTGAAGTTTATCATACTCTCAAGAGCGTCATTACAGACAAATTCGGTGCTCCGGGTTAGTGATACCATCGGTGATTCCTCGCAGATATTGACGACAGGTATTTAGCAACCGGTGTCGGAGATGAAGGTGGCTTTGCGCCTCCCATTTCCACTCTCGAGGAGGCCCTCGACCTTCTCGCCGTGGCCATAGACAAAGCAGGCTTCACTGGTCGCGTCAAGTTAGCCTGCGACCCCGCGTCTTCTGAGTTCTTTGACCCAAACACAAGCAATTACGACTTGGCCTTCAAAAACAAGTCAGTCAAAGACGTCAGAAACTCCAAGGAGATGCAAAGGCTCTACAAGGATATCCTTGAAAAGTACCCCATGGTGCTACTCGAGGATCCCTTTGCTGAAGATGACTGGCAGAGCTGGACAGAGTTCAACAAAGACTGTCCCATCGAACTCGTAGGCGACGATCTACTCTGCACAAACATCGAGAGAGTCAAGATGGCTGCCGAGAAGAAGGCGTGTAATGCAATGCTACTCAAGGTGAATCAGATTGGCACTGTCAGTGAAGCTATTGAGGCGTGAGTACCTCCCATCTTCCCAAATTTCCTTGATGCTGATATCATGAGCAGAGCAAACTATGCTACTAGTCTAGGTTGGGGCGTGTTTGTGTCTCATCGCTCTGGAGAGACGACGGATGACTTTATCTCTGATTTAACGGTCGGGCTTCGGACGGGTCACTTAAAGTCAGGTGCCCCGGCGCGTGGTGAAAGGGTTGCCAAGTATAATCGGCTTCTAGACATTGAGGCTGAGTTGAAGGCAAAGGGGGAGGAGGTGAGTTATGCTGGAGAGAACTTTCGATCTGGTGGAAGAGTGGATGGATAAAGTCAGCAATGATGGTATATTGCCGATTTTGAGTGAACCTTTTGTCAGAGATGTAACCCTAGTATTCTGAGAGATGCAGAAAAATGGAACTAATTACGCACAAATGAAAATTCAACGGAACCTTACGCCAACTTCCAAAATGAGCTACATGTCATTTCCATGAACGTTGATCATTAAAGTGGTCGTCCAAGAAATCCACGGCCGGAGTTCAGGGTAGATTCCACCCCGCTCCGCCGAGCCCCGGCCGAGTAAGTGGGTCTTCGGCGCCGAGACCCTTCGGAGGTCATTGGGTCGTCATACTGACGCTACGGTAGATGCGATCGAGTGTAGCGAAATCTCGTTGGTGCTGATCAATCTTGGAATGGAACGAATAATTCCCTCTTTTGTGCAAGATGGATCTATCCATGACGTAGCTGAATTTTGGGTAGTATGTACTGGCTTTATTAATAGCCCATGATACGTTCTTGCTTTGTGATGATCGCAAACCTTACCTCGACGACATCAAACTCACTTGAAGATTCATTATGGCTTCGTCTCAAAGAGATGAGATACCCATCACTAATGAGGGCATGGGTCAGCCGCTCTCGGCTACAAACCAGGTCCTGACCGCCGGCGCTGCGGTAACCCAGGTTAGACTCCAATTGAACACTCAGCTTGTGCAGCGAACTCATATGTTCAGGACTTTCGACCAGTCAAGAGTATCTGTGCTCATCTCAATGCATTCCATGCATACGCAGATGACCCTAAGCGTTTCGTCGAAGCCAACCATTACTGCGCTCACCTAAGTACTCTCTCCCATGTCATCTGAGACCAAGCTCAACCTGCTTACAAAAGACCAGATGAGGATGTTCGGCAGTGTCTCCTATACGACTCTGACGAGCCCACTGCACGTCTCATTGGGATTGAATACATGATCACTCCGAAACTATACGACACGCTCCCTCAGGAGGAGCGCAAACTCTGGCACTCCCATGCCTACGAGGTCAAATCCGGCATGCTCATAATGCCCAACCGCGCCGTGCCAGAACCAGCATGGGAAGTCGCTGAAAACATGGAGATGGACCAGGTTGTTCATCTGTACGGCAAGGTGTATCATCTGTGGCAGACAGACAGGGGTGATATGCTCCCTCTGGGACCACCGAAGCTGATGACGAGTTTTACGGCTGATGGTCAGTTTGACTTTAAGCATGTGAGGGATAGGGATAGGAGGTTTGGGGTCGATTATAAACAGAAGAAGGAAGCTAGGAAGGATATTCAAGTCCCAGCCATACATGAGGGTGAGCTTGGCAGGTTTCGTTACTCTGCGACGTGGCTAACTGTGCGATAGATGCGGATCAAGCCTGGAAGAACTAATTAGGTGCTTGTCTGACTGCATGTCCCTTGATTTCTGTAGTTTGCACATGGGACACCGAGGAATGGGGAATAGGCAAGCTGGAGATTGAGCATTAAAGGGTATCATCTAATGTTAAAAGAGACCGCTCCTTTGGAGAGGTCCTAACAATCGTCCTAGCTGACATGCGTCGCAAGTGACGAGCTGCTAATATGAACGATGCAGCCAACGTCGTGTCCAAGTATATCGTGTATCACCCATGTTATGCTTTCGCTCCCGATAAGCACCGACCGTGAGCCTCAATTCTTGCCAATGACCACCTTTTGAGGCAAGGCCTGGATCCCCTGTGCCTGTTGAGCTATCCTGGTATCATAAACCTTGCGGTCAATAGATCTAAAGTCGAAAACGCCTTCCAGCTCCGCACGAATTGCCAAGAGTTGATCCTGCGCCTTTCGAAGGTCATCGGGTTTGTTGTCCGACATGACATGCGTCTTGACGTGGAGGAACCATCGCTTCTCCATGTCGATTGGTACAAGCGAATCCAAGGGCGGTAGGGAATCCAACGGTAGGAACTGCTCGGTCTTTGACTCGGCAGAGACATATCTGTGTTGTGGGTGAAGGAAATAAGAGCGGAAGAGACAGAACTCGACGTCGTCACGGTAGAAGCGATGGACCTCCTCCATGATCTCCGTTTTGAACCTGCTTCATGTTAGTTCCCGGCCGTATCAAAGATAGGACGCAACTCACTGGTAATTATTGTCGCGCAATACTAGAGGCAGGTTCCTTTGTTCCCAAATCTCAATCTTCTTGCGCTGGGTAAGCATAGGTCGTCCATGAGGCGGCTCAGGAAAGTCGGTCCACCGTAGCATTCCAGGTGTTGCGAGGAGATCCATAGGAGCCGCCTGAGGATCTTTGGGAACATCGTAACGCGCCTGAATGACGTACGACTGTCGAAGCAAGTTCTGGCTAATCTCTTTCCACAAGTAGACGAGATCCTTGCGCATGGGCTTGTCCATATTCGCTTGGTTTGTCATGCCGCCGGCTCTGGGGGGTCCGTGAAAGTAGAGCACCCGCTGGAAGTTCTGCCATGGGCGCATGCCGCAGAGACCGCTTAGGACAGCACATGCTGCGCTAAAGCTGCTGTCGTCCACGATTGCTGTGAGGAAGACCTCGTACATGGTGGCGACGAAGGGTGCGATTGAACCCGGCTTAAGACCCCTGTCTGACTGAAATAAAGGCGCTAGCAATAATGGAACCTTGTCGAAGGGGTGGAAAGTCTTGAACGCAATGCGCAGGTGTTATTAACGTGTTGCGATGGAAGTCATGGAGATATTGAAGAGCAATGGTTGAAGTGCCCCACTAGAGCTCCGAAAGAGCTGACCAGCAAAGCACGTGACTTCGCGTCAAGGAGGTGGGTGTTGCGCGTGAACCCGAGCCTCAAGGCTTGGCGATGGATCTAAACATGCTCCTTTAACCACAAAGAAATCTGCCTCACATACGGATCCATCATCTACGACATAGCCTCGGCGATCCCACAGACAAATTACATGCGGCTGATAACCTTATTCCTGCGACCACGATGGCTTCAGGAAACTCCTCTCAGAAGCGCAAAGCAGCCGACGCTCCAGTTTCCCCGCCGATGGTCAAGCGAAAGATCCAGAGTGGAACAACCAGTGAGATGCCCCTGGAAGCAATTATACAATGGGAGACTGACCTGGAGGTAGAGACTGCTGTAGCTAATTTCTTCACGCCGACATCAAAGAAGCCCAAAGATCCGACGATTTGGTCCGAACGGAGCCCGGACGATGATACCCCTGCCACACTTCTCGTCGGTCGGTACGAGCCGGAGACGCCAGAAGACAGGAACATCAAGAGGAGAAAGGTTGCTGCATTTGATCTTGATTCCACATTGATCAAGACTGCATCAGGCAAGAAGCATGCCAGTAGCGGCACAGACTGGAAGTGGTGGGATGCTAGTGTGCCTAGTCGGCTTCGAGAGCTGTACCAAGATGGTTACCGAGTGGTCATCCTGTCAAACCAAGCTGGTCTGACATTGCACTTTGATCCAAAGTTCAAAGGACCCAAGGCCTCTGCGCAAAAGCGTGTGACAGAGTTCAAGCAGAAGTGCAGCGCCGTCCTCAGCAACCTGAACCTTCCCACATCGGTCTACGCCGCAACCGCGCACGACATATACCGAAAACCGAGAACAGGGATGTGGAGAGAACTGTGCGACGACTTTGACATTCCGGAAGAAGAGGTAGACGTCGAGAACAGCATATTTGTCGGAGATGCGGGAGGGCGCACAGCCTCTCTGGGCAAGGGGCCAAACGGTGCAGCGACGGCCAAGGATTTCAGCTGCTCGGACAGGAACTTTGCGCACAACGTGGGAATCAAATACCAGACGCCGGAGGAGTTCTTCCTCGGAGAAAAGCCTCGGACATTCTCTCGAGATTTCGACTTGTCCGACCATCCATTCGAGATATCCGATCCGGGGAATCCCGACGACGACGTCGTCTTTGAGAAGACTAACGACAAGGACATGGTCTTATTCTGTGGACCTCCTGGCGCGGGGAAGAGTAGCTTTTACTGGAAATACCTCAAACCTCTGGGGTACGAGAGGGTAAACCAGGACCTCCTCAAGAGTCGCGACAAGTGCGTGCAGGCTGCGAGGGAACATCTCCAAGAGGGACGGTCTGTCGCGATAGGTGCGCATTTCCCCAAATTTCTCTCTTTTCCACTGCCGTTTACCCCATGCCCACCCCTCATGACGCTAACAGGGATATACCTAGACAATACCAACGCCGATCCCGACACCAGGACCGTTTGGGTAGAGCTTGCCAAGAAATTCGGCATCTCTATCCGTTGTGTGTGGTTCAAGACTCCCATCTCGCTGTGTGAGCACAATGATGCTGTGCGCGCCATGAACAAGTCGCTCAACCCAGAGTCACGACAGGTTTTACCCAAGCTGGCCTTTTCTGGCTTTTCTGCTCGACACAAGCCTCCACAGAAGAAGGAAGGATTTCAGGATATTATAGAGGTCAACTTTCGGTTTCGGGGAACAGAAGAGGAGTATCGAATATGGGGTCGATACTGGACTTGAGAGGGGACATTCATCTCCAACTCTATGGCCTCATAATCGTGCCACCCCGCAAGTTGAAAAAGTTCTCTCAATCACAAGTCTCCAATACGGTGCCGCTTGTGACCTCTCCGCAGAACAAATTGGGTAGGGGGAAGCGACTTTGCAGGGGAGGTCTTTCAACTCAAACAACCTACTAAGCTGAAATTTTTCATCAGAGTGGATTCACTTGGGGTGAACCGGCCTACTGACGAGCGAGATGCCTCTGGATTGTCATCCTTACTCGCACCTTATCCACACGACAGGCCTGAATGAAGAAGGCGTCTCCGGGATGTGGGGATCACTCGGTGGGCAGAACAACAGCCGGACCGATTCCTTGCTTTGAGGAGTAATGACCGGGGCCAGACACCGAGTCTATTTGCGTTAAGCTAGGGCATACCACACCTTATTTTTCTCAGATGACGGAGATGTCGCTGCGGGGAATGCGGAGGGACTCGTGGCCAGAACACCAGGGGAACCCTTCCAATGTCAATGCGGTCAAGAAAGTTGCGGAGAGGGATCTGGATCTGGCCATTAGCCAGGGTCAGTAGCACAATAGATTTGATGATTCATTCTTGTGGCCACGCGACGGCAGTTGTCATCGGCTCGCCTCGCTTACTCCTCTTCTGTGGCGTCTTCTATTTCTCTTCTTTTTGACGTTGGGATTAATCGCGGCTGGCTATTCCCGCCTCCAATTGGATACACCGCCGAGACATGCGGCTCTCCTTTGGTCTCTTGGCCCTCCTTGGCAACAACGTGGTACCGAGGCCGGCGGCGGCTGGGCATGACATCCGCCCTACGGTCGGATAAACAAGCGGGGGGTCGGACGACAATATCCCGACCCAAGCACGACATGGGTTGCTCCTCATGAAGGAGGGATGGATGTCACGACTCATGTTCAGACCCAACTTTCACTTCGGGGACCAGAAGAAGAAGGGGAAGCGTTGTCCTTAGCGTAATTTGCCCCGTGGAGTTCTCTTCTCCTCCCCCAACCCTTCCGTTTTCTTCCCCACGACGGGCGCAACGTCCTAGTTGCGTTTAGTATGGAGGCGAACGAGATGGCCAATGGAGTCTCCGCTATTGGATGGTTGGGGTCCTCAGGTCCCGTGGGGTTTACGAACTCTGTTCCAAGAGATCAGCGGGTGCGTAGTGCTCGCTTTTCCCGTCTTTGGGTCGGGTTGTAAGTAAGAGAAACTAGGGTGACGGACGTAGACTCCCGAACCTGGAGAAGTAACGCGTGGAGAAAGAGACCGTGGAGAAAGCAACGTCCGAGCATGGGGGGGGGAGGAGGAGGAGGAATGTATAAAGGACCTGGACGTGTCCATTCTTTCTTTTACTCTGATCCATTCGAGAAAACACCCTCTTCCCCCCTCCCTCCCCCTTCTTGTCTCATCTCCATACCTACATTCACAATGGCAGGAGGCGTAAAGAAGCCCGTCAACATCTTCAAGCTCAAGGACCTGGGCGAGCCTGAGGGCGTTTTCAACTGGCGACTATGGTTTTCGGTCATTTCCTTTGCGCTCCTGGGTGCCGCCCGTGGTATCGATGAGGGTCTCATCTCTGGAGCCTTCAACTCTGCCGACTTTAAGGAGACGATCGACTATGAGTCGTACTCGACTGTTGAGCAGGCAAACATCAAGGCTAATGTTTCTGCCATGGTTCAGATTGGTTCTGTTGGTGGTGCTCTCATGTAAGAATCATGATCTTTTACCCTGGTCGTGGTGTGTTTTATTGACAAGGAACTTAGTGCTTTCGTCATTTGTGATCGTATTGGACGTATCTGGGCTACTCGATTCCTCTGCACCGTCTGGGCTCTCGGTATTGTCATCTTTATGGTCGGTGGTGTGAACGGTAACCTTGGAGCCATCTATGCTGGTCGCTTCATCTGTGGTCTCGGTGTTGGTCAGACGCCTGTCGTCGGGTAAGTAAACAACAACAACATCACACACTTCACTGTCACTTCATCAACTAACTTTGCCACACAGACCTGTCTACATTGCCGAAATCGCCCCTGCCGCCGTCCGTGGTCTCTGCAGTTGCATGTTCACCGGCGCTGTCTACATCGGTATCGTCCTCGCCTACTTTACTAACTATGGCTGCGCCATCAACCTCGACGAGCACACCCACAACCGCTGGCTGGTCCCCACCTCCCTGCACATCATGATGTCGGGTATCATCTTCATCCTTAGCTTCTTCCAGTACGAGTCGCCTCGTTTCTTGGTAAAGCAGGGTAAGCCTGATGAGGCTGCTCACGTCCTCGGTCGTCTTCGCCGACAGCCTCCTGATGGCGAGTATGTCGTTTCTCAGATTAGCACCATCCAGGCTGCTCTTGACCATGAGCTTGAGGCTAGCCAGGGTGTTGGCTGGCTTGGAAAGATCAAGGAGATGTTCCTTGTTCCCAGCAACCTCTACCGTCTCTACCTCACCACCATGGTTCAGTTCCTCTCTCAATGGTCCGGTGCTGGTTCCATCACTCTCTACGCTCCTGATCTGTTCAAGATTCTCGGCATTACTGGAAGCGAGGAGTCTCTCCTTGTCACTGCCGTCTTTGGTATCGTCAAGCTTATTGCCGCCATCATCTGTGCGCTCTTCCTCGTTGATGTCATCGGCCGAAAGCGTGCCCTCCTCACTGGTATTACCCTCCAGACCATCGCCATGATCTACGTCGCCTCTTTCCTCACCCGCATCCCCCAACTCGGTGTCGTCGAGGACTTTGTTCTCCCCGACGCCGACAAGGGTGCCAGCCGCGGCGCCATCGCCATGATCTACGTCTCTGGCTTCGGTTGGGCTCTCGGCTGGAACTCCATGCAGTACCTCCTCACCGCTGAGCTGTTCCCCCTGCGCATCCGAGCTCTCGCCACCTCTTGGGCCATGACTCTTCACTTTGCCAACCAGTACGGCAACTCCCGCGCTGTCCCCAACATGCTCCTCCCTAGCTCTGACGGCGGTATCTCCCCCAAGGGAACCTTCTGGTGCTTCGCGGCTGTCACCTTTGTCGGCGGTGTTTGGGTGTGGTTCTCCGTTCCCGAGACCAGCGGACGCAGCCTCGAGAACATGGATCACCTGTTCGAGCTCCCCTGGTACAAGATTGGTCTGTACGGAAACCGGGATGCTGAAGAGAGG
>JABCKC010001907.1:0-40923 GCA_013186395.1 Fusarium papillatum | reverse complement strand
GGGTGTACTTGAGGGGGCCTATGGACAGGCCTGGTTCCCCGTGCTTGGTCTTGGTTGCACCTGGAAGACCAAGCACGGAAATAGGCCGGACTTCTAGGCCCCCTCAAGTACGGTCGAAGCTTATCTAGCCCCTTCGTCTGACTCTGAAGTGAAGCACAACTTTTGCATCGAGTGCGCGATATTGTCAACAAGTAGATTGTAATGAGAATCCAAAGGCACAGCATAGGGAACTGAGCATGAGTTGATAACTACCGTCTGTCTTGAAATGAGCTTTCAGTGCATTGTGGACTTGGGTCCAAGAGCTACTCGCTACTCTACATAGCTACGGGCTGGCTTAACTCTGGGAACCCTCGGAACCCATCACCGATTGCATCCTTGATCTCTGCTAGATAATTCCGCATTCCTCCAAAGTAAAAGCGGAGGGCGATAGTCTTTCCAGAGACATTATTGCCAAAGATCCACGAAGCAGTGTCTTTAAAGAGACTGCCCTCGGCTGAAGCCTCACATCTGTCAATCCACCATTTCTCGGCCTCAGGAGATGCTTCAATAATGGTCTTGGCACACTGCGTCCTCAAAGCTTCAGCCCGCTTGATGAGTGTCGTATTCAACTCAACATGTGCTTCGAGAGCGGGTACATTGTTGGTGAAAGGTCCTTGTGGACCAAGGACCATCATCATGTTGGGGAACTGAGGAACGGCTACACCGAAGAGGCTTGTTGGTCCTCTCGGGTCCCAGCACTCCTTGAGGGAGATGCCGTTACGGCCACGGATGCGAATTCGGTTGTAACTGCCATCGATTGCGTCAAATCCGGTTGCGAAGATGATGACGTCGAGCTCATGGACTTTGCCATCAGCTAGCTGGATTCCTTGGGGGGTGATGGCGACGATGGGATTATCCCCAATGCTAACGATGTCCACGTTTTCGCGGTTGAACTGCTCGTAGTATCCATTATCACATATAGGTCTCTTCGCGTAAGCATCCCTTGGTTGCAATTTGGATGCTTTGGCGGGATCCTTGACAATGGCGGCGACCTTTTTTCTGATGAACTGACATGCAGCCTCGTTGGCCTCTTTGTCGGTGGTGAGGTTCGAGAATCCTCCAAACATGAACCTGAATCCGTTGCCAGCAGCCCACAGACCTTCAAACACCTTCTCTTGATCGTCCGGTGACATGGACTGGAAAGGCGTAGTAGACTCCATGAAGCCGAAGCAAGTTGCCGACTTTTTGACGTCTGCCCAAATCTGGTCGTAGTTGTCATTGACCCGAATCCGATCCTCTTTGCTAACTGGTTTGTTACCAGCAGGGACGGTGTATTGGGCGTGTCTTTGGAAGCACAGCAGCTGCTTCACGTCTTTGGCAATCTCCGTAATGATCTGGACGCCGGTTGAGCCGTTTCCGATGACTGCAACACGCTTGTCTTTGAGGACAATATCCGAGTGCCAGGCAGACGAGTGGCATAGCTGGCCCCCAAATGTCTCAATGCCGGGAATCTCAGGATAGTTAGCGCTCGATAACAAGCCGAGTGCCGTGATGAAGTATCTGGGCTTCATCACCTGCCCTGTGCTCAATTCGATACGCCATCTCAGAATTCGGTCATCCCAGATAGCCGACACCACCTCTGTGCTGAGCCTCATGTGTTGCCGTAGCTCATATTTGGTGACAACGTGCCGCAAGTAAGCCAGAATTTCTGGTTGGCTGACATAGCGATTTGGCCAAGGATATGATAGCAGATCTTCCTTATCCCACGAATAGCGATAGATGTAGCTTTCCGTGTCACTCATGGCTCCTGGGTAGCGGTTCCAGTACCAAGTGCCACCAACATCGTCGGCTTTCTCTATCAGCTGAGTTGAGAGGCCCAGCTTGGTGAGACTGTAAAGCTGGTAGATGCCACCGAAGCCGGCACCGACGACAACGGCATCAAGCTGTGGCTGATCAGACATTGTGTTGATAGGAATGGAATATCCGGCTTTGGAGAAATGAAGAACCGAGTTGATCAAGGTTGCGTGTACGAATTGCCTACAGCTCGAGGACATTCCAGCGGCGGCGAGCACTAAAATACTTTCTTTGCTAGGTGATAACAAATCCGCCTCAGGTTATTGACACTTGAGAGCTCGGCTGTCTGTTCAATGCACCCAGGCTCATAGCCCTATCCATCGATACTCGGGTATCATTACTACCTCACTTTTCTCTGTAACCATACTGTAATTGTCTACCAAACCAAAAAAGACATTAGCGTGGAGGGGAGGCTAATGTTTGGGAGGTTCGGCTATCATTTCTTCTTCTTACAAGGTCGCCAACGATTTCCTAAGGCGGCAATGGGAACCGAAGACATGGTCGAACTACAGTAGCACGCTTCGGAATCATGCTTCATTTTATCTGCCTCGGCAACGACTTCTCGAAAAGGGAAATGAAATGTCAATTGAGTTTACTTGGTTGATATGCAGTCGCCATGAGAGCGGCAAGACGAGACCATGGCAAAAGTATAAGAAAATTACAAACACTAAGCGAGCAATTTATTCTAGGACTTGAATCCCCATTCTCATCTGTGAAAGAGATACTATCAATAGGCCAGGGTCAATCATGTCGTCCTTTGAGGGTAAAGTGGTGAGTCCTGACATGAAAGTTGTCTCAATCTCCTCCGCACTGCTAACGAGAGTACTGTAGATTACTGTTACGGGCGCTACTTCGGGCATCGGGCTTGTCTGTGCCAAGATGCTCGCTGCAGCAGGCGCAGTACTATCCCTGGGAGACCTAGACGAGAAGAAACTGAGCGACGTGGTGAGAGAGCTGCCGGGTGAAGGTCATATCGTTACCATGGTTGATGTCACCAAGAGCGCCATGGTTAATGAATGGATTGGAAAGACTGTCCGTGTCCTTGGCAAGCTTGATGGCTCTGTCAACATGGCTGGTATTTGCACATTTGCCACCATCGCAGAGGAGACGGATGAGATGTGGGATCTAAACATGAACGTCAACGCCAAGGGTGTCTTTAATTGTGTGAGAGCCCAAATCAGAAATATGCAAGACGGCGGAAGTATTGTGAGTCTCAACCGCATCCTTATGCCAGTGGCTCTAGGTGTGCCGTCAAGGCCCTGAAGTACTAACAGCCATCATGGTTAGGTATCTACATCGAGCATCTGTGGCCTTCAGGGGTTCGCCACAAACGGCTCATACTGTGCGAGTAAGCATGCAGTGATTGGGTTGACGCGGGCTGCTGCAAAGGAGAACCCTCGCATTCGTCTGAACTGCGTGGCACCGGGTACGTAATCTCAACCGTGTCCATGTTATCTCATAATAGGACATATTGCTATAGACAAACTTGTACTAATGTTCTAAAGGTGTTATCAATACGCCTATGACTCAAGCCGAGGCCTACCCCGACGTAAACGACGAGGTCAAACTTCAGATTATTAAGAGACCTGGCAAGCCGGAAGAAGTTGCGAAGGTAGTCAAGTTCCTTCTAGGCGATGATTCCAGCTTTGTAACTGGCGCTGTCTATAGCGTTGATGGCGGCTGGAACTGTTAGGCTTAAATAGTAGGTTTACTTCAAGAGCTTTAAATATACCTATTATATTTAGTATCAAAATGACTTACACCTTGAGTCCTATCACTACATCTGACGATATGAGATAACCGATAGTACAGCTTTGGCACACGCCCGCTAAAGTCAATCATGCGTCGCTCTGACAAGGATGCCTATCGAATGAATGCCTTGGAAGAACATTTAAAACTTAAAAATCAACCAACAGAGCCTCAACGGAGTCCTTGAAGATAACACTTTTGAATCATTAGACAGGGTTTGCTGAAACGGAGAGGGTGAGCCCCTAGGAGGAGGTAACGTGAATATGCCACATTGCGATATCTTCTATTTAACATCAGTAGAACAGGCCTACTACGTTTGTTATGACTCAACTAAAGGCTGTAAGAATTTTACTTAAAGGAGTGGGAGGATGGGTGTCTCCTGAAACAGTGTTCATCACACACTGCGCTATAGGGGACTCTATGCCCGCTATTCAACCGGTGACAAGATGCGTCTTCAACCTCGGCGCCTTTGCCATACCAAATCATTACCCTCAAGGACACTCTTCTCGCAAATCTCCCTCTCATTAGGAAGCCGATAGCGGATAACACAAGACTTGCGGACCCCTTTCTGAAGATCATTCTTATCTCCTCCAACGACGGTTTGATCCGAAATGGTTAGGCTGGGTATCTCGACACTAGCTCTCAAAAAGTCAAGGTAGCGGCGTTGGGTAAGAATATCACTTTCACCATACTCAAGATAGAGGATGTCGTGCTCGAAGTGAAGAACTGAAGATTCACTTGCCCAGCGACCCTTGATTATGCCGCCCTGAGAGTACAAAACAGCACAGGACTTGGGTCTAGGATCACAAGTATCGATCAAGTTTTCGTTGTCCGCCACCAGATTTTCCCCGTGGTCAATAGCGGCTTGCACTCTTGCTTGAGCCGCCGGATCTGTTATAAGATTGCCACCGTATACAATGACAGGCAGGTTCTCTTGGTCGTTGTCCCGATAGAGTCGATAGATGGTAGAAGCAAGACAAAAAGTGAGAAGATCGGCGTTCTCGATTTTGTCCATCTCAATTAGAGACTTGGTCAGTTCATCGTTGGCAAGATCTTGTAGTAGCCAGGGGAACCGCTTCTGCTGCACCGCCTCGGCGAGCTTGAGCACAGTGAATTTGTTGTTGCTAGGCAGTAAAAGCGAAAGTATTGCCTCCTTTGTACCCTGAGTATGTGTGACAGATTCTTGATTGAATGAGAGAGAAGTCCTGGGCCAGAATCCATGTTCAAAAGCTACATCAGCAGAAATCTTGTCGAGGTCCTCAATCACGACGACCACAGCGGCTTGGCCGGTTCCGACAAATTCGTTCAGTGTGTAGTCGTGTAGAGGCTTCTCTTTGCCCCCGGAGGCGTCTGCCACTTTGAACAATTGCTCGAGCTGACCAAGAGACCGCATCAAGCTGGTCACATGGTCCAGTGTCAAGGGATCCTCAATGGCCCAGAGCTTAGAGTGTCGAAGAACCACGACGTGTGAGATTTTGAGAATGATTAGCTCGCCATGACCACGCGTATACTCGTTGATCTGTTCAACGAGTTCATCAATAGAAGCACCGCTGCCGCCCTGCCATCCAACTCCAAACTTTTGGCCTTGAGGTGTGTAATGGCCACAGTACCAGCCAGTTCGGGTGTCGTTGAGGCGGTCGTGGAAAGAACCCGGTAAGAAGGCATACGTTGCCCGTATATCCAGATGCCTGACGCCAAGATGGAGCTGGTCTAGCATGGACTTTGTCTGTGTCAAGACGACGTTCTGACCACCCCCAACTGTTCCAAATCTGAGGTGATAGGTTCCGGCATCATGGGCGGATGGGAGGCAAATTTGAGAGAGGGTTCGGTCTCCAATGAGATGACGATGGCTTTGCATCCAACCGGGAGAAGACATTGTGAGGGCAGAGTTGCAGTGGCGTGAGGTCAGGCCAGACAGAAAGGGCTAATTGTTAACAACGAATAAGTGGTCCTAGAAGTGAGAAAAATCCGTATGTAGAGGAATAGTGATGTATATTCCCTTGGGCAATAGGGAATATAGGATACGATTAAGTCTCAAGACAAAAGGAATGGTGGGCTGAGATGCTGGCCCCTATCCCTGGATTGTCAGCTGATCCTGTTCTGCCAAGTCCCACAACATGGAACCCTGAAACGGAACCCATCTGGCATGTAGTAGAGACATCAACGTCAGAAAAGAAGAATGAATATTTCAGGGCTGATTCGTTCTAAATATGAAACCCGGTAATCGTGTAGTGAATGGCAGCCGTTTCTGGAGGAAATGAACAGGATTCTATGCTCGAGCTTCCCAGTGCTAAGATTGATGAGCTTGGATTGATATGCTAGAATGACGCAGCATGGTCTCTCATGGTTGTGCTTCACTGTTTCTCTTGGTTACAACTCTCTCATTTAATAATTCATTATAGATTTTCAGTCACGTTTTAATGTATACTTCCCACTTCGCCTTGTCAACTCTCAATATCATAGTTCTTATTCATCTAGGTCTATATGCCTTGCTGCCTGTGTTTCTTCCCTTCTCGCCTGCCAGATGGCACAATTTCCAAGTCGTACAAGTTCTGTGATGAAACCGCTCATCTCCTGTATATAGTCAATCTCATCGCTGGTTAGACTTTGCACAGAGACACTCTGGAATATTGAGATGGTCGATGTCAGGATACTGAGATCTACCTGTACTCGTGGATCAATAGGGTGGATCAGGATGTTCATGAATAAGGACATAGCTGCCACGGTGGGGTAGAAAGCAACGCGCCTGTGAGTAGGGTCAGCTCGTCCCGATCTCTTATGCAAGGAAATGATCAATAATCAGCCATACCAGAACGCCTCTTCTGTCAGGATGTTGATATGGCTCTTGAGCAATGTCAACGTTGAACGACTCGCTTCCAAAGATAGGTCGCTGCTGGAATGGAAGACACTGTGAAGATCGTCAGGAAGATTTGGGGCTTCCGCATATGCGGCGCCACATCTCCTAACAGCGGTGTGAATGGTTGTCAATAGATAATGATATTCCAGCTGCAAATGCAAGCATCTCACGCGCTGCAAAGAGTCCCTCTCGAAATCAAATAGCGGGCCTCCAAGTGTGATAGAGAGCTTGGGCCGATATTTGACGTGGATGGAAGATCGCCAACTTTCAAGATCAATATCGAGATGGCGGATGTGACGAAGAATCTGTGTATCGTCGATGGTGAATGATTTGGGTGAGTAAAGCAGGCGGCATGCCTTCTCTTTAATGTGGCCTAGGCCAAGGTCTCCTGGGAGATATGACATCAACCTGTTAAAGGAGCTGTCATCTTGGTCTGCAAGTGACCGACATTCATATCGGCTGGAGTATCCTTCAGGGGCGGTCAAGTCGCAGTAGTCTTCAGTGAGCAAAGGAGGCTGACCGGACCGAAGGGATATCTCCTTATCAAAGATATACGACATCCAGAAGAGTACTCTAGTATGTTGATGCCTTCGTTCGGAAGAGAGATTATGCGGTTCGCATGTCGTCTGCCGATACAAATGTCCACCAAGGCTGCAAACCATGTGACAGGCAACTGAGTGAAGTGTAGAAGCGTCTTCCCACTCTCCAATCGAGGCTCTATAGATTTGCTGTTCAACGATGAGCCAAATCATCTTTGAGCGGCTCTACCGGCCTTAGGAATACTCACCAACATGAGAGTTGCCTGCAGACCCTCAAGACTTGCCTCCCAAGAGACAAGGCCTAGGAGAGACTGTGCTTGGTTCGCGTACACGCCACTTTTGAGGGGGCATGCGGCACCCTCGGGCCTTATCGTACGCGATATCATGGGAAGGGCGGCCAGGATACAGGCCTTGGCTGATACTTTAGAGCGCGTGAAGGATAATTCGTCAGGATTTCGATAGGCCAACTCAAACGTCTCTTGGACAAGGAATCGATCAAGGACGGGGTAGAAGAAGCGAAAGGAAGATTCGAAGAAAGCGTCAATGCACTTCTGAGCATAATGCCAGTCGGGCAGCTTGTGAAGCTCGTCATGTGGAAAATTGGTTAATGGTAGGGAATGAGAGCCGCGTTTCGAACCAAACAGGTGAAACTGTTCAAAGTGAGGGTCTTTTCCGGTTTTCAATCGAATCCAATCCCGGCCCCTTAAGGATAGAATAGGTATTCCTTTGTGAAACCAGTTCTGTCCCAGGTGTCGTGCAACATCACCGATGTCCGTAGGTTCGGGCTTGAAAGTGATAGATGTCGTCGAAGGAGAGATAATAGAAGATGGCACAGTCTGGGAAGTATTTTGTGCATTAATGCTTGATGGTCTTACGCTTGAGACAGAGGTACCTTGTGTGGCTTCAAGTGTCGTCAATGGTGCTGAACTTGGCGAGGCTTGGCTCGACAACTCCCGCTGTGAATGAGCCTGAGAGAGAGAATTCTCAAGATCTGTAACTCTTCGAAGTAGTTCCTGTACGTCACTGGCAATGGCTTGTCTGAAGGTGACGACACATATCAGTAAGAATTGTTGAAGGTGTCGTAACTTAACTTACACATTGTTGGACTTTTTCTGTGTTTCTCTATCAAAAGTGCAAACAAGATCGTGATGACTGCACCATTCGCAAGGCTCATCGGCGTTTCCTATCACACATTGGATCTTGATGGTTAGTATTGACAAATACTTGGCTTGCGTCTTTGCGGGGAGGGGTTCTAAGCGTACCTTTCTCTTGTAGCAAACATCGCAGGCTCGCTTGGGACGCATGAAGAACAGGAATGGCAATGGCTGAAACGGCCTATACGCTAACTTTGATAGTCAGAAATGCTCTGAAACTTGTCAATTGTTACAACGCAAGTTGTGGAAGAGTGAGGTCTATCGGAGCAACGGACTCCGTGGCGGTTTTAACTTGTGGAACTCAAGTGGAGTCAAGGAGCTTGGTCTAGCCGAACCAGGGCAAGTGTGAAGGTGTCGGAGCCTCGGAATCCGCTGACATAATGTATTCTCTAGGCCAAGTTGTTGCTTTTGATGGAGGCACTGAGGACCATCTGCACATGGCGGAAGGATTCGGGTCAAAAAGGGGCTCTTCTTTTTTTTCCCTTGTGCCCCAGAAAAAACAACTGTTTGGCAATTTTGAAGACTAACAATGCCTAGTTACTCCGAAAACCGCAACGACCACACATCCCCAAGTCTCTGATTGTCCTCGCCGAGACCTCCATGGACGACGATGGTCTCCTTCCCAGCCTCATCCCTGACCAAATCAGCATCAAACCATCCCCTTGGAGCAGGACCTTCAGTTACTGTATCAAGCTTATGCCAGAGGTTCTGCTCAATCTCATAAGCCCATCCATCAGAAAACATGTTACCCGCACCAGCGTGTCCAAGTGGGCTAGGGTTTCCTTCGCCAAACACGGTGACCAAAAAGGGCTTGCCCTGGACAGTGACAGGCAGCAGAGTTGAGACACTTCGAGGCTCTGGGCCTCTGATGCCGTCTGCTTTGTAGTAAATGGTTTTCCAAGCCGAAGTCTCGATGTTGAACACGTCCAGGGAGCCACCTTGTTCCTTTTTGCCATCAAAGCCATTCATGCGGTAGAGCTTCCCATCAGCGAATGTGATTGAAGCACCGCCACGCGCTGGCCCTGGGGCTTGAGGTAGCTCTCTCCAGGCGCTCTCGACGATGTCGAAAACCCATAGGTCGTGGAGTCTCCCCTCTTGAGGACATCCAGAGTGAACATAGACCTTGCTGACACCATCAGAAGTGATGCAATGATAGCTCCTCCCAGCCGGGAATGGAGCGGAAGCATCCGAGGGTTGTAACAAAGTCCACTGAGCTTTTGATACTTCGTAGCGCCAGAGACCGCCATTTTCTTCGATAGGCTTCATCTCCAAGCCCCCACGTCCTGAGAAGAGGTAGATGTCCCCATTGATGGCCGTGCTGGGACTGCCAACACGCGGCGTAGGACTATCCTGTTGTGGGGGGAGTGTTTGGACGCCATATTCTTTTTAAGAACTTAGAATTTGGGACCGTATTGACAGACTATGGGCTCTTGGCTTACCTAGCTGTCCTCCGACCTTGACAACGTCGATTTTGTTGTCGACAGGCTGCCGAGGCACAAGCTCCCCACCAAAGATGTACATCTTCTCCCCAACTACTGAAACGGCCTGAGATGATCGGTAGAGTCGTACACTGGAAGCTATGCGGGTCCAGGTGACCGAAGGGAGCTTGGAGAGACCCGCCATGGTCGGAGATGTTGGTCTATTCGGGAAGACCTGCCGCAACGAAAGGATAATACGGGTAGCTTATCAACAAGAAGTGACACAAGAGAAAAAGAAAAGGTGCTGGAACTGCTGTATTACACCGATAAGCCGGGGAGGAGAAGGCTTTTATTCTCACTCTTGGGAGCTACTCTCCAACTCATTCGTCCACAGACCCAGTAAATGTCCCACCCACTGAAGGCGAATACAACGTGACACAGCACATCGGAGAACCTGAATCCGCTTACATAACGAAGATTATGGATATAACTGGTATGAGGCCTCAAATATCCATGTTCACCGGTGCAGCTGCGGCTGCAGCAAGGCCCAATTAAAATCTGCTCATATTCGGCCCCCGAGTGATGAGAGAGCACATTGTGTGGCTGTTGATGCGACGTGATGGGACACAGGCAGGCAGGTTTTCAGAGGAACATCGGTGAAGAGAAGCGGGGAAGGCTCAATATTAAAAAGCTCAGTGGACTTTGAGAGCTATATTTGCTTATTGCTCCCACGCTATCACGTTGAGAATTGGACATGCCTTATTGGCCATGGCAATTTTGAAGTGTATCTTGCGATTGGCCCTGTTTTCACCAGTCACGGATATATATATATATATATATATGGGCGAATTGTATTTAGCATTGTTGCCTACATGGCTGTTTAACCCGAGAAAGAGGCTGAATGCACGACGCTAGAGTAGGTGTGTACCTTGAAGGCGTCATCCACCCTTTTTGCTCTACTCATATTGCCTCATAAGCTCATTCCCCTCAACTTTCTCCGCAAAGGCTGGGATATGAGTTGTATGGCACCAAGGCTTCAGGCTCTCTTCCTTTCGAATAGTGTCCGCGAAGCATCCCAGCCAACCCTCGCGAGGAAACGCTTTGTTGACATCCTCCCTGGTTTTCTCATGGATGATCTGATCAAAGTTCTTGACCGAAGGATGATCACCCACGTTGTCGTAGATAGTAGCCAGCTGAATCAACTGACCTAGGAAAGTAATGTTTCCCTCTGTACCAAGGTCCTGATGACGAATGATGGTTTCGCAGACGGCCTCGGCCTGGTCCTTCGTCGAACCGTACTCCCCCAGAAGGTTGAGAGCCTGAATGCCACCTTGAAACTCGAACGAGAGACGGGTAGAATTCATGTTGTGTTCAGTTGTGCCAATGTCGTGCAACAGACAAGCCAATGCAAGTGTCGAGGGTGAAAGTGTGGCTGCGTGCTCGGGGAACTGTTGTCGGAGAATAACGGTCGCTTTAGGCACCAAAGGAAGCCAAGTCAGCCAGTTAGGCACTCTTGTACTGTAGATAGCGAGCTTACACCAATAGTAGACTCTCATTGAGTGATTGTAAGTCTGCTTCAGGAGGTGAGTCTTGGCATGTTCCTGAGCCTTAACGACGATGGGGTCCTGCGAGGGGAACTGGATGGTCTCGAGATTGAGATAATGTGGCGTATTGAGGTAGGGTCCGTCCTGGAAGATTCTGCCGGCATCAATAGGGACGGATGTCCATCCATTCTGGGAGATGTCGAAAGGATCCATTTTGAAAGTGATTGAATCGTGGAAAGCAGTGTGTTGATGACGTGTAGGTATGGTAGAAAAGATGAGCAATCAGGTTGGGATGTTCAGGGGGAGACGAAAGCATAATTTATACCTCAACAACGATTAGCAATCAAAGAAAGGGTTTTCTTAAACGGAGCCGCAGTAATTAATAATTCATGGGACTTTTGTGCTTATGAGTCTCAACCTGAGGCCGTCGTTTGAGGGGTAAATGTGGGCGACTATCAACCTCAGGCCGTCGTTTTTAGAGTTGCTGGTATTGGGGTCGAAGCAAAGTCCTAAAGCCATCATATATCAATGCCAACTGCTCATAGGTATCGTAGTATAGGTAGATGATAGTCAGAAACTGGCTTATACCTCAACACCGGCTGGGAGGGTCATGTTGTGTTTCACTTGAATATTCTGTTTGAATCACAACGCCGGTGTTGGGTTTAGGAACCAATGCCTAGTTAATAACGTACATGATCCGTGCCGATATTAAACACAGCTTTGTGACTTACCAAACCCCTACCGACCTGCCCTTGGATGCGCATGGTATGGGACAGGGTCAATCGTGTACTATGAGGGTTTTATCACATGGCGCTATCGCGCCTGTACGCATCATCTTTCGGCTTCCCCGAATTGCCTGTCCAACCATGGTGCTGGCATTGCTGGTGTAACTAATTGCATGATAGCATAGATGCCGTTCTCGAAGCTGCAGTGGTTTGATGTACCTGCTGTGATAAGGTTGTGTCCTAAGCTATGGCCATTTCTTCGGCTCTGAGGACCGGGAGGACATCATAGGGTGGGTATGAGAGGTACATGAAGTTCGGTAGTGAAGCAGGGTATACATACTGGCCATAGTACTTAGTATTTGATCTGGACTGCAATAGAAAGATTGACTGACCCATTTCACCGTCAACTATCATACTTCACAACTTGTTTCCAGATTCAACTGCAGGTGCCCTTCAAGCGACCATCACGCTCCAGATCGCACTTCACCAAGACACACCCATCGCTGAGTCTTTTCCCTTTGTAACAGCTCTCCTCCCCACACCACTATCGAGCTCACCACCTGACACCAGCCTCCTGGAGCCACCTCTCAATCTGCATCAGGCCCGGGCGGGGTAGACCTTTATATCTCTTTCTATCGTAGGTCTCGTTGATTCCCTGTCGGAGACGCTTTGCCTTGTCGATGACCATTTTACTTGCTCTTGCTGCCTTTTACTTTTGGACGAAACTGGTTGCCTTGTCCTCGTGCTCTTTTCTCATCTTCCGTATAGTCGGCCCATCTGCTTCTTCTGCCAAACACAACCCACATTTGCACCTGAAACCCCAAGTTCTGTGTAAAGACGCTGTTCTCGCATCGTAGTCGGTAGATTCGTCGTAACTCTGCAGGATCTCCTCACCTACGACGATCCGACGTGCGGCACGGACAATCATCAAGTCACCAATATAGTCCTTCTTGGCGTTGGGGATGCAAGAGTGGTTCATGTATGATGCCCTTATCCAAAGACCCGTGCTCGCGTTGCTGATGTCTTCATCCTCGGTTTGTTGACCAGGGCCAAAGGCGTTTCGCTGAATGATATCGTGGACCTGAAAGGTGTCAATCACAGGCTTGCCTTCGACCTCAACCAACTTCTTTCCAAGGCCCGTGTAGTCCCCAAAGAGGTCCAAGACCTTCTCAATCTGGGACGGATTGTTGAGTAGTTTGTCCACAACTGCCTTGTGTAAACCAGAAGGAAACACCCTGATCTCAGCATCATTTCGAGTGTCACAAGTCAAAGAAGAAAATGCCTCAGGCTCGTAACTCCAGACGACACAAAACGCCTTCTCGCACATGATGATCTCGTTGAGTTCAATGACACGAGTCGCAAACACCCCTCTGCCCGCCCCAGGGCTGGCTTTGACTTCAAAATTACCATAAAAGCTGGCAACGTCCGATCTGCCTTGATTCCCGGGGAGGCTTCTGACAATCTTGGCCATCTCATATGTTCCAGTAGATTGCTCCTGGAGACGTGCCTTGATCCTCCGCATGTTGAACTTAGCATGGCCGTCAGGCTGAAGTTTCTCATGCTGCTCAAAGAAATATTTGGCATTGTCAAAATCTCCGAGAGAACACGCTGCCAGACCAGCTCTGTAGTAAGCCTTTGCATCAAGAGCCTTGTCTACTCCATGTGTAAGAGAGGATGTAGCATCGGTTCTGGCCTCGTCAAATCGTTGGAGGAGAAGGTTGACATGAGATCGATTTCGATAGAGGTCTTTAATCAAGGTATATGGTGCGTCGGCACTCTCATTCAGTCCTTGGGTATAATAGGCGTGTGCTCGCGCAAAGTCCTTCTTCTTGAGGGCTGCATTGCCCATCTCCTTGCACTTTTCTGGAGCCTTGGTTCGATCTTCAGCAATGCGATGTCTCTGCCGCCACGATTCTGGGTTCTCACTAAGCAAAGTGACAACGAGATCGGAAGGATGATCGACTCGGATGGTTCGTTCCCCTTGGTTATTCAAAGTATAGTAGGGCTCCTTGATCAGCAGCTCAGAGCAAATATCGAGGACGTCTCGTCCATTCTTTGACTTGTGCAGGAAGAGTTCAAGCCGTTCCACATCATCAGAGGACTCTCCCTGCACAACGGCCCAGGATGAAGCCTCTAACTCAGCAACTGGAGACACGCGTCGCAAAGCAAGAACAAAGCCACGATGATGGAATTCCATTTTCAACTCGGAGATCTTCATTTGCTTGAGATCTTGTAGTTTGGTGGTGCAGGGCAGGTATGGGCGACCGACAGCATATGCCAACATGGTCTCTTTGCTCTTGGGTGCTCCTAGACCAAACGCCACTGTTGAGAGGTCCTGCATCAGAGATGTTGAAGTAGCCTGCTGGATTAAGGCATGGGAATCTACAGCTTCCCAAGGCTGACCAGCTTGTTCGTCGAGCTGCTTGAGGCGATCCCGGACAGTGCTTTGAACTCGGCGTGACTCGTCACGGGTCATGAAGAGAGTGTTATTGCCAGACATGTTGGAAGGAAAGGAGTTTGATGGAATAGAGACCAGAGTAGGAAGAAATGTCTTTTGTGGACATGCTAGTGAAGGATTTGGATGCACATCATCATCTGAAAAGGAACCCTCTGACTTTATCTACAGCTTGGAATGGATGAAATCTTGTCCTTGAGTGAATGTTCTCTCTACGTAGAAAGGGGCAGGGTTTACAATCACCGTGTGAATCATACCGGAAGAGATCAACAATCTATCAGGGGCAGCCATGCGGAGCTGACAGGATAGAATCCCATAAAACCACAAATCCGGATAATGCGGCATAAGCACGAGGTTTCATCAGGTGGAATGTGTATGTACTATAATAGCCGCGTCCTATTCTTCGCTAAGAAGATTGGGGGAGAATGTTGTCGTTAAGATTCACCACGCCTTTGTCGACCCGTGAGGACCTATCGTTGAAGACCTTGGTGACCTTCCAGGTTTCCATTTCCTTCCAGAAAAGATTTTTCAGTTCATAAGAGCTCTATAACTTGATCGTGAAGACAACAGATCCGTACTTGACCATTATCCCACTGTACTTCTCGTCGTAAATTTCAAGAGGCACAGTTCAGCGAATGAAGCTTCTGTGTTTCCGAGCAATCCAATCAGAGTCCTTGATGCCGTTCATTGTCGTATCAACCTCGGCCGGTGCTGACATCTCCACAAGTTCTGACTCCTCGGCAGTTCCGCAGCCAATCAGCGAGAGAGATTTCCGAGCAACCCAATAGAACTCAGGGACACAAATCCTTTAGGAAAGGCCGAATAAAGATTGCACTCACTGTACTGTACAGTTGGTGGTGGAGAATTGATGACTACGCCTCAGTTGTGTTCTTATGGTCTTGTATTTCTTCTCGTTGGTGTACAATAGTAAGACTTCTTTTTGACTCGTGGCGTCTGAATTGTGTTGTCGTCATGGACTTGCTGCAGAAACGTCATCGATGACCTACACTGCCGTCATCGCTGACAACCCCCCCTACTGTACAAAGCTTCGTGGGGCTTGGGAAAAAGTCGAGATGAACAGAGCAAGAGGTAATTCTTCGAGACATTGGGAAACCCAGAATCGAGGTTTGCTAGAATCGCAGTGATCTTGACAAAAAGTGAACATGAAATCCCTGCCTATTGTTCTTCATCCACCTCGCGTATATCCATTCCTTCTACTTTCCGAAGCTGATCGATTGCGCCTACAGTGAGGGGCCTGAGAGACAGTAAGTTAGTTGGCCATTGAGCTAGTAATCTCCTTGGGGGTTTCGAGTACTCACGGCGGCATCAGCATGGGTGGGATCGAGTGAGTGGATGGGATATCACGAACGTCGGCACCGGTGTCATCTTGGATGATTCTGCAGAGGAAATGTTAATACCCTCACGTCGGTGGCCATCAAGTGAGAAATACTTCTCGATCTTATCATGCGAGTTAAAATATACACCAGCGTCCGAATAGTGGACCACGACGGGCTTTGAGGTGAGGCCTGTTAACTCTGGTCTATTTGGAAACGATGAATAATGCTGTGAACATACCTTTCGATCAGACATGGCTTTGGTATTCTTTGGGCTCAATGGGGAAGACTTCACTTGATTCTGGAATTCATCGGATTACATGGCTGCCAAGGGGTATTTATCCTTGCATCGGCTGCGCAAGTGAAGCCAGTGACGTGATAGTGGCATCTGGTAAACCCGCTACAGTACTGTACAGTGCATGTAGGCATTGGCGTCAGAGGAAATTCCACGCCAAAATAAACATTAAACCAACGAGTAAGAACTTGTGTCAAGCAGGCACGTGGCAGAATTAGAATCATCCCCGGCTAAGGAACTTGAAGGTCTGAACTTCAGCCGTTCTGGGATGGTCAAAAGCATATCTAATGTTTTCACCAATCAACTCCGTCTGATCACGGAATAACACAGAGTGGGCAGTTTTGGATCGGAAGGACTGACATAGTCTCTAGGTTTTGTGAATACTATAAAGTAAGAATCCTATCTGCTCTAGAGAGATGTGAGAGATCCACGGGTTGAGTTTTGACCGAAATGCCATGTCGACTTTTTCGTTCTTGAACTCAGCTCCAATCGGGCTGCCATAAGTGCCTTGAAATGGACTAATGGTCGCTGGATATACATGGCAACATATCTGCGAGTTGTTCATGGCCTTGAATGCGAGAATCTCACGTGAGAGCTTCCAGTTGAGAGCTTCCACTTCTCTAATACATCACCCTCCCCTAGAAGCACACAAGTTCATATCCAAGCATGAACCCCACTCGAAGGATTTGGCATTGATTAGACAAGGTACCATGATTGGGGGGACACAACGTGCAGCGTCGTGCGGAGACGAACCTCGCTTCTTGATCCTTGGTAGCTTCGAGCACGCAATGCAGGATGCGTGCGTGTGACTATTCTTGGCAATAATGTCGGCCTGACCCCGACCGGCTATCAATCCTACTTCAGATGCGGGAATAATGCCTCGCCTATGTCTTAAACGGTCGGGTCGGGTCATAACGGAAACTGGAAAAGTCCCTGGCCGTTCTCTCTACCCACCTTCACCATTGCCTTTGCATTTTCGCCTGTAAGCAGTCGATTGACATTTCAGCCATGGCAGACGCACAAAACCCCAGTTTGCAAGACACGGCGGAGACAGATGTCAGTACGAGTGCTGAAAATGAGCGGTCTTTGACCGTCCGCCCAAACCACCAGAGCCAGAATTCTCGATCTTGGCTGAGGTATTCGTTCCTGGCCGCGGGAATTGCTCTATTCCTTGGCCCCTTCTCATTCATTTGGCCTCGGGAGGATCCTATCGATCCCACAGACTATGTTGAGCGTACAAAGCGTGTCTTGAAGACCACACCGTAGGACAACCCCTCCTGTCATGGTTCTTGCTAACAACCGGCCAGGCTCATCGATGGTCACAATGACCTTCCCTGGCAACTAAGAATTGAGCTACACAATCGTATCTACGATGGCCGGGTGGATCTTAGCAAGAAGCTTCTGGGTCACACTGATATCCAGAGAATGCGGCAAGGGTTAGTTGGAGGACAGTTCTGGAGCGTATATGTAGACTGCGATGTTCAACAACAGCACTTTGAAGATCCATCTGTGAGTATCCCCTCATGAGCTTATGGGCTGAAGGTCACTAACAAATTGTCTCCAGTGGGTTGTGAGGGATACGTTGGAGCAGATCGACGTGACAAGACGTTTTGTCAATGAACACCCTGAGCATCTCCAATACTGTGACACTCCGGCTTGTGCTCGAGAAGCTTTCAAGTCAGGCCGCACCTCCAGCATGATCGGCATCGAAGGAGGTCACCAAGTAGGTGGAAGCATTGGAGCAATTCGCCAAATGTTCAACCTTGGTGCCCGGTACATCACTCTCACCCACAACTGCGATAACGCCTTCGGAACGTCTGCATCGACAGTGGCGGCTGGAGGTTCCGATCAGGGTCTTTTCAAGCTCGGCTACGATGCAGTTAAGGAGATGAATCGTCTTGGTATGATGGTCGACCTATCACATGTCTCACACCAAACCATGCGAGATGTCTTGGGCGTCACTAGAGCCCCAGTCATCTTCTCTCACTCTGGGGCTTACGCTGTTGAACCTCACCTCCGCCATGCCCCTGATGATGTGTTACGGCTCGTCAAACAGAACGGAGGAATAGTCATGGCCGTTTTTGTGAATAGGTTCCTCAACATGAAGAACCCAGACCAGGCTACGATTCACGACGTGGTTGATCACATTCTTCATATCGCCGATGTTTGCGGCTGGGAATGCGTGGGCATCGGAAGCGACTTCTCAGGCACTCCTTTCGTACCCATCGGTCTCGAAGACGTTTCCAAATTCCCTGACTTGATTCAACTTTTAATGGAGAGGGGAGCTACAGACCAACAGATTCGACTATTGGCTGGAGAGAATATTCTCCGCGTTTGGGAAAGAATCGAGCAACGGGCCAAGGAGCTTCAGGGGTTTGGAGAGAAGCCCATTGAAGCTGAATACGAAGGAAGAAAGTGGCACAAGGGAATGAAGAATTCGCCCTGGATGCTCCGGAGGAGTCGAGAGGAAGCTCTCACCAACGGTGCGGCTGACCAGCCCTACATGTTCAATGTTGATAGCGAAGGGAAGCACAATCCTGCGGTGAAGCAAGTCTAGTTAGGATCAGTCTTTATCGGAGTTCAAAAAGCTTGATTGTAACCATCATCTACTCATTACCTTCTAAACAGCGAGTGAAACCCAAAGCTAACAAGATACCCCATCTGTATAGGATTTCACGTAGTTGTGTCGGGCATGGTCCGACATTCCTGTACATGTTGCGTGCTTGACGACAGAACTCGGGACGGTAATAAACCACAATGTCTATTTCACCATCAGAATTCGAGGGGAAAGCCTTATGATTTGCTCGGCACAGAAGATGTGGAGTAGGTATGCCGAAAGAAACGATGCCATCAAGATGGCCCATTATGATGTGCTCAGTGCGTAACCAGTCTATGGCCTTGGCAGAGATAACCCCCGCAGTTGATTCCAAAGACTTTGTGGAAAATCTCTTTCTCATGCAGCGATGACAAATGCCATTTCTCCAAGAGGAGGCTAATCCTTGATGCCCTAGCCTCTGTTCTAGTACACTGCCCATTCCAGAGTCTCACCTCGATGCATGACATGGAGATGGCGTGAATTCGGACGAATACTCTCTGAGCTGTAACCGATATCTAATTCTCATTATAATTGTTCCCTTTCCTCGTTTATTAGAACCTGGGTGAATCTGGTGTCTATTTGCACCATCGTTAACATGATTGTGATCAAGTACTTTGTGCCAAAGGAGCTAAACCTCTTTGGCCTTTTGGGATATGTAATTGCTATCCCAGTCATAACATTGCTCGTTTATCTCGTGCAGAACGAATTTACTCGCTATTTCAGTCGGATCAATCATCTTCCCGGCCCTCGAGGCTGGCCTGTGGTGGGAAATCTTTTTCAGGTTCGATCTCCGACGTACCCCTTCAACACCTACTAGCTAACTCGGAAAGCATCGTGATGAGATTCCCGCCGAGACCTACCGGAGGTGGGCACACAGGTATGGCCCTGTTTTTCAGATCCAGCTTGGCAATACAACAGGTGTTGTCGTCAACTCAGTGGACGCCGCCAAGAAACTCTTTATCGGGCAGAGAAACGCCATGAATTCTCGACCGACTTTTCATGTGTTCCACGGTAAGGTTAGCAAAGCTGTCACCAGCATTGGAACCAGTCCGTGGGATGAATCCTGCAAGCGGCGAAGAAAGCTAGCGGCAGCTGGCTTGAATCGTCCTCGTGTGGAAAGTTATGCGCCTATCCTCAACCTCGAGTCTAGAGAGTTTCTTAGAGACTTGTACAATGAGTCCAAGGACGGCTCTGTCGAGATCGACTTTCGTCAAGCTGTCACACGCTTCTCGCTGAACTTGAGTTTAACGTTGAACTACGGAACTCGAGTCTCGAATGTCAAGTCCCTATATGACGATCCCTTGCTTGCAGAGATCCTCTACGTCGAATCCGAAATCTCAAAATTTCGGGACACGTCCAAGAATTATGCCAATTATATCCCACTGTTAAGGTACTGGGAGCCCATCGCGTCGTTCCTAGGCCTCACCAGCGCGCCCAAATCTCACGCAGCTGACATTGGGCGAAGGCGACTCGAGTACAATGACGTCTTACTCAAAAAGCTGAAGGATGAAGTTGAACGGGGCGAAGATAAACCTTGTATCCAGGGAGCCGTACTCAGGGAGCCAGATTCTGCAACATTGACTCGTGAGGAGCTGATAAGTGTGAGCCTGAGTATGATGGCGGTGAGTTCATCCTCGTGTAATCGTCAGACATTGACTAACAATCTGGAGGGCGCTGATTCAAACCAGCCTACCATAGGCTGGGCAATCCTACTACTCGCTCACCGCCCAGATATCCAGGAAACGGCACACCAGGCGATTAAAGAAGCTGGCGTCTTGAATCTCCCTTCAAAAGTATATGCGTCATCCAAAGTGGAATACATCGATGCTTTGACAAAGGAGATTGCTCGATATTTCGTTGTCCTCAAGCTGGCTTTGCCTAAAGCGACTTATACCGATGCAACCTGGGGACCAGCCACAATCCCGCCGAACACTCTTGTATTCTTAAACAGTTGGGCTTGTAACAGAGGTCAGATTTAGAGGCTAATTACAAAGAACTACGGCTAACAACCATAGATCCTGAACTTTTCACCGAGCCAGAAATTTTCGCCCCAGAACGCTGGCTTCCAGGCTCTTCAGACTACGCGGCTCACCAATTTTCATTCGGCATCGGTGGGAGAATGTGTGTAGCGTCACTGCTCGCCCATCGTGCTTTGTATACGGTCTTTCTGCACCTTATCGCTCGGTTCCAGATATTCCCGGCTAGCGGGACGACTGATGAGGAGATTGATCCGCTCAAAGGCTTGAAGGGTCGGTCTTTTGTAGCAACTCCGAGGGGTTTCCGGGCTAGATTCGTACCTCGAGAAGGGCAAAAGTTGGAGAGCTGGCTACAAAAGCCAGACGGGGATGCGTAGATTATTTTATCAGAGATACAAAATCAAGTCCTTGGACTCCACGCAATCTTCCATCGTCCAGATATTTATTTCGTGTCTCTAAGACAATACTATCGAACCAGCTACCGAGGATTAGGTGGATGTCCCATCGGGTTGTAGGATACACACTAAAGAGCATGTGCCTCACTACACATTCACCAAAATACACTATGAAAGACTTGACGCTAAGCGATCCGGAAGAAGTCTCGGTAACAAGAGTCAACACGTCAGCGAACACAATCTCATTGTTTCCGATAAGTATTTTTGGGGACGCCATTTATCCTGACCTCTGGCCCCATTAGAACATCAATCTAGTTGGGTAAGATTGGTGGCTCAGGGGCGATGGGAAGCTCACTCAAGGAGAGAGTTTCATATGACCACGGTCCGTCCTGGTTGTGTTGGGGTTTAGAGAACAACGTATTACTAGCATCCTTTTCGGGATCACCGTCCAGTTTGACAGCAATCTTGAGCGTTTGTGGGGGCTCATTGAGTTGCAGGGCTAGTAATGCTGATGTGGGCGCTATTTCGTGAAAGCAACTCGGCGTCTCTCTTCCCATATCTTGAAGGTGCTTAAACACCATAGCCGCGTACTCTTTTGCTTTTAATGTCCGCGTAGGCCAGTCAAATACCGGGCAGCTCGGCGCCGAAAACGTCTCCCTCGATATAACATCTTGCCTTGAAAGCCATTCAGTCGATGGTCCCCGAGTTGGAAAAGTCTTGCGAAATGCCACCTTCAGCTCTGAGGGCGTGATGTCTTCACCGACGGCAAAGGTTTGTTGATGCGGTGGGAGTATGAACTCGACGGAATCCAACTCTGGCGGAGTACGGTCGAACAGACAAAGCATAATGTCCGACTCTAACATTCGCTGCACCAAAATTGGGGCCTTGGGCATACTTCCATCTTCACCTGCAGTGTTTTCCTTGGCAAATGTTGCCTTCACTTTCAGGTCAGGAAACTGTATCAGCACTTGGGAGCGTAGCAGGAAGCCGTATTTGGGCATTTGCTGGCAGTAACCAAGCTTTTCGCGTGGCGTGGCTAGACAAGCATCGATGCTAGTCTTAAGTGCAGTTCGGGCGTGGTCATGATCTGGCTCGTCCGCCGAGTGATTTGCCAAGCTTAACGCACCGTCTACCATGGCCCGGGTCCAGTTCTCGTCAATGTAGAAGAAGCGTAACGACTCAAGTGGCAGGTAAGACGGTTCCGGGATAAGGTAATGGGCTGGAATATGAGCAAGGTGCAATTTGTCAAGAACCCAGTTGTAGACTTGCCGGAAGTCAGTGTTGTCAGGTACCTCTTGGCCGTTATAACGCGTGACTTTCTCAGACAGGACTTCTGGGGCAGACTCTCTCTTCCAACGGTTTCTTGATGAAGCCCTTGACTGCCTGGTGGAGGGATGATCGTTGATGTCGCCTAGCCCTGAGAGGAGGCGCCCAATCCCGGCCACCACATCATCACGAGACTTGTACATTCCCAGGTGACGATCGACATCCTTCTTGGCCCCATCTGCTCCCTTCCTCTGGATATGGACTCGGATGCGCGAGAGGGCGGTAGTAAAGGCGGGGTCGCCCATACCCAAGGTTCTGCCAAGCTGCCAGGCTGAGGCATAGGAGAGATCCATGAGCGAAAGCTCCGGGTCCAAGATTTGCAGGTCAGAGCCAAAGTTGCTCTGAGGACTTGTGTTGTACTCGACTGGAGTCGGTACCAGAGGCCCACGATAAATGGCCGCAGTTTGTTCGCCTGTGACAGTTCTGGAACGCACGACGGTGTAGCCGTCTTCTTGTCGCTTTGTGATCACTCTTTCCATCGAGGTGCGGCTCTCGGTAACCTTCGATTTTGAGGTTCGTTGTACTGGTGTAGAGTGCAAAAGTTGAAGACTAGACTTGCCGAAAATTCTCAGCCCTGTCAACCCGTTCGAGGAGCCTGCCGGAAGTGAAGTGTATGACCAGCTGTACAAGCTCGTCATGAGCACATGAGGCTTGACTGTCGTCATGGCAAGATTCTCAATGTTCTCAATTGACACAAGGTGAGCAAACATAGGCATAGGCACCGTCGTGTCGAGCGGGCCGGTGCGGTGCGAGAGTATGATGCTATACAGACTGGACTCGCCATCAACAGATGATGCCATGCCATCAGTAACCACTTCACGAATATGGGAGAGGTACTGGAATTGATCGACGTGGCAGATGCCGTTCTCATCGGCAAAGAGCTGCCGAAACAACTCCGCGGGGATGCAGATAGCTGCAGTGTTATCCTTGGCTTCGCGGGCATCTGGACTCATCATGAGGTTGGTAATGCTACCATTGTCTCTCATTTCGCTTTTCATATCGTCAATCCGAGCCACAGGAAGATCGAAGCCTAGATTTTCGTTCGCCTCGACGCCGGGGAACCTAGTGATACTTTCAAGAGTCGTCGGGTCGAGCTGAAGCTCCTCGGCTGTGAAGGTGATGAGAGCTACCCACGGAATACATGCTCGCTGCTCATCAACGTTGGCAGTTGTGCCCATCTTCCTCGCCGCCCACTTCCACGGGAAATGAGGGTCCTTCAGAACGACATGAGGCAGCGTCTTAGGTGGCGCGCCATCGCCTACCTTTGGGAACACGGATTCAAGGCTGGAGGCTGGCAGCCTGTAGTGAGGAGCGATAACTCCAAAGTCTCGGGATAAGTCTGTCCCAGTCGGCTTGACCCTCCACTTGCCTTCCTTTGGAGCGGGCGGTGCATCGAGCTCTTGACTGACATTCATAGTATGGAGGTCGCCCTGTAGTGGGGGCAGAGAATGAGACTGAAACACAGCCTCGCCAGGCAGTAAGTCAGGGAGAGTCCCATTGATAAGACCCTCCTCGTGTCGAAGAGTCAGATACCGATATGGAGCATCCATCTTGGGGCCTTGGTGAAGGTTCGTGTGGGATTGAATCTTAATGAGTAGAAGTGGTGGAGGAGTGTCTTTGACCAACCGTGGGCGCATTCTCTCATTAAAATCTTCGTCCGACTCGAAACAGACCAGCAAGTCAATCTAGTGTGCGGTCTAGCCTTCACTAGACAACGCCACATTAGATAGTCCAAGCTGAACTTGGCGTGCTGCAGGCGTCTCAGAGACATTTCTGCTGAATGAGGCAATAGCTCCGTGACCCTGGTTCAGGTTCTCGATCTATCGATGCAATGCGCTTCGTAAGCACCCGAGATGGTCAAGGCAAAATACTCCACCAAGTTCAAGTTCAACATTTGTGCAGTCAAAGTCGACGCGATATCACAACCAACTACGACCAGATCTAATTTCAGCGACCACGCGCATGCAGACTCTATTGTACCATAGGTAGCCTAGTCACCTTTCTCCTGATATGCGAGTCGGTCCAGTGTCACACACAAGACAAGAATGACAAGGGGGACACACTTGAGAATGCAGCTTCTTGTGAGAGCAGGCGATTTCACTTTCCTTACCACATTCCGCTTCCCCATCACCAAACAAATGATACAAAAATACTTCCAATATGTACATAGCTAGAAGGATGCCTCCGGACTGCTCAGGAAAGGGGGGCCGCTGTGCGATAGAAAAGGTAAGGATAAATACTACTAATAACCCAGAAAGAGGTGTTGATCTTTGGAAGTTGAAACTGGAGTTTTCTCTCATGATACTCATATAGACAAATTCCACGGATTTTTTGAACACGTTTAAGAAGTTTGTCCCTGAACTGCACTTGACTGGCCGTATAACTGGGTAGGTGAGTATACATGCGTAGCATACCTACTCACCTGCGTCATGTTCTTTTCTGATGGGCATACCACGATGTATCTTACTGAAGAATTAATTGCCTGACCTAGGTGCCAAGGGTAAACAAGATCCGTTTGATGTGAAGGATGTAGAGCTAAGCCAACGTTGTGGTGGAAAGGGGGCTGCGATTGCAGAAGGTGCTGTGCATGATGAGGTACGAATAGCCCTACAACACCGTAACAGGTTTTATTCCCAAATTTACTGAGAAGCGTTCAGATTATACCTATACAAAGGGCGAAACAAGGCTGCCGAAATTCATGTAGGATCCAAGACGACGAGCGCGGCGCTCGCGCTGCTGAGCAGGGAGATGAACCAAGATATAGGGGTGGGTTCGGAGGTCAAGAGACGAATAAAGAAACTCCAGCAAACTGGGCACGTGTCATGAGGAGCCTACTGCCGCGCTTGACAGAAAATATCAGTATTCAGAGTCATGCAGCATGAATCGCCTCGATGCAGTGTTAATAGCGTGCAAACTCCACGACCCTGCACACTCGTTGCATCCCGCCACAATTCTTGATAAAATGAAAACAAGAAAAAAAAATTAAATCTGTATTGAGCTTTTCCCCTTGAAAAAATAAATATCGAAAAAGAGAAAGAACAAAAAAGTTGCCCGCAGGCGCCTCCACACACCGAGCTCACCGACATCAAGGCTTGCGCCGATCTCAAGGATCCTCACCCGGAGGGGCAAGCGGTTTAACCGCTGCGCCATCGAACCGATGGATTGTTGAGGGGGTGGCGCGATCATTTAATATATAATACTAGAGCTTGAATGATTTGGCAGTGGTTGTCGGTTCTTGACAGTGTCAGGGGGCCGTCAGGGGCCGCCGGCTAGATGTGGCATTCGTGCTGCCAACCACCTTCCAACAACCTACGATATTAGATAGTAGCAGTAAGATGATGTCATCTGCTCACTAGCAGGTGTCGTCTGCGCCTTTCTGAGACGTCTGAGCTCCTGATTGCCCAGACTACCTATGGAGAAACCACCACTTTGTTGTAATCGAGCCAAAAGCTGGAGCGTCCCTGGATAATTAAATTAACTGCTCTCTTATGACTTTTGTCTTTTCTTGTTAGTTGAAAATGATATCTCCGTCGTATACATTATCAAGGGGCACTAAAAACCACATCACGACATCTTTAAAACATCGTAGCCAGGGCCAGGCGGGCTATGTGGATTATATCTGATAGTTCACCTCACTAGTTGCTCTTTAACAACATCACACTCAATAGAGGCACAAATTTAAACCTCGAGCTAGACACGATATGCTATGACTTCCGACTCTGATCCTCCACCTTTTGTAAGACACTTGGGTTGTGCTTAACTCCATCTCCATCAGATAAGGAAGCATCATTGCTCGTGCTCAGTGACAGCATTCACCAAAGATTTAGCCATATTGGCATAGTTTCAATCAACAAAAGACCATTGATACTGTTCCCCAACAATTGCCGGTGAAAGCCAAATGCCGCCTCACACCGTATGGGCAGGAGATTCCATGACAGTTGGCACCTTCGCTCTCATCCTATACTCGGACCCGCTGTCTCTGCCCCGAACCTCAGTAGTATTGGACAGCGGCTCTCGCTTTGGCCTGGGATCGTCGCCATCGATAGAGTCACAGCTCTCACGTAAACCGGCCAACTCGTACATGAGAATAATACGACAAAGGGCCACGCCAGCAATGTACCTGCCCACGATTCCCAGAGCATCTTTCGTTCCTACAAAGAGAGTCCCTGAAAAGACGAGAGTTCCAAAGACAACGTGGAGGATCGTAAAGGTTGACTCCAGCCATGCAGACGCCAGGAATGTTTTGCTTTCTGTGCACCCCTCGGTGGCACAAGGGACAAATTCCGTGAAGGCCAGGAAATCCAATAACCTTTTTGGGGTGCTCTTGAACCAACTCAAGAGCGGTGTATCCCTCTCCGGGATGAATCGGATGATCCTATCCTTGGTGTCTCTCCACCCTCGGATTCGAAGTCGAAAGACAAAACAGCTGAAAAAGTGAATGCAGGGCCCGAATGCTAGCCATAGTCCTGGTAAGAAATCTGCATCAGATGCTAGAGAACTGATAGACCACAGGTTGACCTGCCGGGTATTGACGACGATATTCCAACAGGCTCCTGCGACGACGCCATATTCTAGAATCGACACCAACATCCACCAACCCTCATTCAGTTTGGGGCGATATTGTGTACGGCGATACTTGTGGTGGCACAGGATCTCGCTTGGGTCGAAATACTCAAAGGCTCTGCTGAAATAGGCCGAAGGGGCTGCCAAGGATATGCCAGCAGCCAGAAGCGGTCTCCGACCAACATTCGACAGCATGGCCATCTCATCATGAGAGGGGCCAAGGAAAGTAATGATGGTGGGCATGATGCCGAGCAAAACCTGAGCGCTAGTCATGCTTCCCTTGAGATACTCGGACGTATTGTCAAGGATGCAATCAATAAGCGGCTGAGTGAGGGCCGTGAATTTGTCGCCGCCGGCCAAGTAATTGATGTTGGTGGAGTTGATGATGCCTGACTTGTAGTTGCGGTACTCGACTGAGCAATTGGCCCGCGTGATATTGTCGAAGACGTGTCTATACTGCGGGTACCATCGTTGGAATTGATCGACTGATGAGGACTTGAATTGATCAGTCGACGCTGTAGCGTTGACGAGATCCATATTGATGATACACAGCCAGAGACAGAGAAGGATGCATATCCTTGGATTATGGAGAGACATGGCAAAGATGACCATGAAGCGACGAGGTTGAAGAGAGGTGATTGACTGTAAGAGAGTAAGTTGCGCAATTTCAAGATCCGAGGAGAGAAGCAACTCGGTAATTAACCTCGTCTGAGCAAACAAGGCTGGCGCTTAACCACCGACTTTTACCGAGTGGCAGCTCAGTTGTCCAGTAACTAGACTCCTCACTTGCAGTTTCACGCAAGGTGGAAATTGAGCTTTCAGCTTGGGGCTGAGCCAACATTAATGCATAAGCCATAAGCCCTTGGCCTTCAGGCTGAGACTTGGCAACGGCAGTTTAATCTAAACAAGTTCGTTTTCAAGGCTTTGTATTGGTGGCCTGGTTTTGTCGCTGCAGACGACCTCGCAAAAAGAAAAGCAGCTGAACAACCCTTTTGTCTCAGCTAACTCTGCGTCTCTCCTAGCTTACCCACATGGCGCAAATAGGTAGTGGAAACTTGCTGATCTGGCGGCGCTTGGCCGCGTTTAACGAACGAGCTGTACTCCGCTATGGTTTTTCGGCCTACCAATTCACCCAGTAGCCTTTTCATGATCTCACTTGTCCCCGTCCTTCAATCAGGCCGTTTGAGTCCCTGCGGCTTACCTCTCTATGGTCACAGCTGAAGAACTTTGAGCCGATGCCAACTACCTCGTGGAAGGATGAAAGTCAAGCTACAGAAGCAAATGAAGATATTCCGGCTACAAAATGACCCTGCCTCGACACATTAGTAACAATAGAGCGTGAAGTGGCCAGCCGACCAACGACCGAGCGAAGCAGAAGGTGGCCCTCATGAGGAACTGGCTTGTAGCAGGGCCTGGTCAACTGACCTTTGTATGGCGTTTTGAATAGCAACCAAGGGACTAGATATCTGTAAGCTGTTGATGTCGCCATACCTTGGGTGGATTAATAATGGCAACCCCACTCGTGACATGTCTGCGGGAATAAAACATGCCCCCAGACACGATCTCAAGGCTTCACTCTTGATCATTTTCTTTATCCATCTCTCAAACTATAATCATGACCTCTGCTTTCGAAATCAACAACTTATTCAATGTCAATGGCCTTATCGCCGTTGTCACAGGAGGTGGGAGCGGTAAGTACTGTCTGAGGGCCTCGAAACTCAAGTTACTCACACTCGACAGGTATTGGCCTCATGATATCCCAAGCTCTGGAAGCCAATGGTGCAGTTGTCTATATTATCGGAAGAAGGAAGGAAGTACTGGATAGTGCAGCCAGCACTGCGGTATGTTTCGATTCTGCTTCTCAAGGCCTCTTTCGGCATGAAGACCGCTAACCAACAGCAGAAACATGGGAACATTCGAGCTATTCAAGGCGACATCACAAGCAAGCAAGATCTTGAGCGTGCAGTGTCCGAAATTGAATCTAACCATGGCTACGTTAACGTTGTCATTGCGAATGCCGGTATTGGCGGTCCCTCCCTTACCAAGCTCCCCTCCAACCCCAGCATCTCAGAGTTCCGCAACTATGTCTGGGGTTGGGATACCAAGGAACTCAGCGATACTTTTACCATCAATACTGTCGGAGTGTTGAACACGGTGTTCGCCTTCCTTGAGCTTCTCGACGCGGGCAACAAGAAGGGGAATCTCAAGCAGAGAAGTCAAGTCATTGCCACTAGCAGCATTGGCGGCTTCAACCGATCACCTGCTCTGGGTTATGCATATGGGGGCTCAAAGGCGGCCCTTACTCACATCTTTAAGCAGCTCTCCACTTCTCTTGGGCAATTCGACATTCGTGCCAATGTCATCGCGCCAGGATGTGAGTTGTCTCCAGATGCATAATAGTATTGATCAAATGCTAATTATGAGTTCCTAGTTTATCCCAGCGAGATGACAACGGAAGCAATCGAATACCGCAAGACAGCTGGTTGGCCCAAATCTGTTGTCCCCGAGGAGCGACCTGGAGATGAGGAGGATATCGCCGGAGCCATTCTGTTTCTGGTCAGCCGGGCTGGTGCCTACATCAATGGGAATGTCCTTGTGACGGACGGTGGCAGACTCGGAGTTGTTCCAGCCTCGTACTAGTCATGGCCTCTCTTTTTGTAGTACTTTTCTCCTCAGAGAGTCGACCATAGTCGCAAGACAACCACACTCAGCAACATCCTTGGAATCCAAAACTGCATAAATATTTGGCTATTTGTTATCAAGTCAGCGCATGCTCTACTAGGGTGGCCGAAAGGTTTAAAAAAGGCCACTGTGTTAGCATTGGGATATGATGCTATGATGTGTTGGAAATGTGTTCTTTATTATAGTACAAGTCGGGATAACCGATGAACAAGATCGCTCTACTAGGGTAATATTCTTCAAGTGTTCGATGTTTTGGATCATGTCCTATACTGGTCCTTGGTGTGGCATCACGGTGGAGGGTTAGGCAGCCTTGCAAAACCATAGACGTTGACCCAGGATCTAATGTTGGGCTCGGGTGTCGGTAAAAAGGGGGGAAGTAATGTCAGATCAGGTCCCCTTGACCAAGGTCAATCAAAAGGTGTATGATAGACATTTACGAAAATTGCAGGAACCCGAACGCCGACAGACCCTCACGTCACAAACAAATGACAGCCGATTATGTAAAACACAGCCCCTCAAGGTCCAGCATCTCGCGTTCCTCCGACCCCAGTTTCACACGAAGAATGGTGGCCTCACCACGAGTCGCTAAAGCACAAGCATCACATTACAGGGCCCAAAAGGCCGCTGCAGATAAGCCCAGTGCTTGATCGGCTGCATGGATCCTCCAGGCCAAGCTCTCTCGGCAGTCTCGGATTTTTTCAGCTCAGGAGGGGGTAACAGTACCATACGAGCTCTTTCGTTTCACGAGCCTCGCGTGCGGATGTGATCAACGCATCGAGCTAGCGCTCTTTAATTTGCGGGCTGGATCGTCTTGTCATTGGGCGTCTTGTCTCGGCACAAGACCGCGTTTGCAGCCATGATCTGATAGTCAAGAACTCCGCGCTTGCCGAGAGCGTGGCGCAAGTGGCTCAGGGAACATGATATGATCAGATCAGCCGCCTCAGAATCCTGATTGCGCCTCTTGATGGTTTTCGAGTAACCTGACTGTGGCTTTGAATCATCGGATTTCGGTCGTGGTGTAATCTGTTGATCTTGACATTTTGAACACAATGCTATCTATCTGCTCGCTCTTTGAATCATTTTTGCTATCCTAACACCCATACTTTTTCCTCAAATCTACCTGAAAATTGGTTCCCAAATTGTTATCCCAAAACTCCTGTCCGTTGACGTTGTAGCGAATGCAGAGAAATATGGGCTTCGATTCGATGTTCACAGTCTCGGTTAGCCTGATGCTGAATATGAACCTATCATATTTACCCATCTGCCCAGGCACAGCACAGCAATGCACCGCCGTGGTCTCGGAGGTCGTTGTCCAGTAGTCCAAGGTGAAGCGGCAAATGACCGACTTCTCGAAAGCCAGGTTTGCCACTATGACCGAACCCAAGATGTGCTTTTTGTCATGTGAGAGGTATAACCTCTCGAGCCGGGCTGGCATGGAATCCCTATCTAGGGAATCCCGGGGAAAGTTGGGCGTGAAAAGCTGCCACTCAAAAAGGTCCTCGTCATTGTCTGCGTAGAACGGGTACTCGTTCACCTCAAGATGGCCAATGACCGGGGAAGAACCCGCACTCACGGCGAGAGGGCGATCGGCCTTGCGGAAGTAGCAAACGTTGTTCAGTTTCGTATCGAAGTGGACCGTCTTTGAAAAACTAGGCATGCTAGAGCTTCAATGATGGCGCGGACGAAGGGCGGGACGGACCCGTTCACTGGATTCGCTGCGAGGCCTCTGGAGTCTATATCCAGGACCCTGAGTGGTGTCCGTCTCTTGACATGACGGCAATCCGTTACCAACTTTGCCCCTGTCGTCGAGGGACCCTGTGCCTGGGCTGGTCTTCTTCGTGGGAGCACATGGTGGCGGTGATTCGCCCCTCGAGTCTTGGTTCGACACCTTTGCCACTTCCGTTGACTCCTTTGGCTGCTTCTCCAAGTCCTCGGGAGCCGTCTTGTTTTCGTTGCCGTTACCAGCATCGTCTCGCTCTCGGTATTCGACCAGGGCAGGTGATCTGACTCGCATGCCCGAGGAACCCGTGACCATAATGCTTGGCTCCGCGCCCAACCCCGTTAGAGTTAAAATGCCCGCCGTCGTATTGTGGAGTGGCTGTGCGTAATTTGCTTGGCGAGAATGCGAGCTCGGTAGCCGGTAGTGTTTGAGAGATGGAGAGCCGGGTCGTAGCGGGTAATCCAGAGTGAGAGCGTAACAAGAGGTCGAAGAAGTAGAGATGCGGTTCATTTTTGCGACAACACGTGTGTTCGTATGGATCTAGTAATCCGCTGTCGAGAATCTGTCGTTTCTGCGTGCTCGGAACGAAGCCGAACCAGATGTGGTGAGTCGATTTTGGAGACCGGGGGAAGCGAGCTTCGTCCTGAGGGTTTGCTGGGAATCTCAGGCCAGATAATGGGGTATCATTTATGACTGAGATGAAATCAAGTTCTTCATGACGGGAGTAAGCGAAGGAGATTGATGACAGTCGTCGTGGAGGAAGAAAAGGTTGAGGTAGCCAAGACGGTTGCAATGCGGGGAGCGGCTCTTAATGAGCACCACGGCCACCAAGTTAGTTAACTGGCCACTCTAGACCCAGATAAGATATTATCTCTACCCAAACTATACAACCAAAACCCCCTCGTGGAATGGATCTAAAGATCTGCCGTGGACCCGTGGAGTCCCTTGTCAGATCACAGCACTCTTGACGACTTGCAGCTAGCGTTGGTCGGCATCCGTCACTTTTCACCCACCAGAGCCACCACAATAACTCTTCATCGTGCGATTGTCATGCCAATGGCATCAGAAGACGGAAGCAGGTGCCTCAGGTTGTCGATCCGCAGGCATAAATGACGTTGGGGGGAGAACCTGGAATGCCCTCCATGATCTGATGAACGCATGCAGGGATGGATAGGAACTGATTGGATAGAGTGGGCAGTCCCAGTGGATCTTCAATGTCAACTTTTTTCCCGAAGCCCTTGGGTTGCAGCAGCCGTTGGTGGCGTTCGTCACGGGCGTCTTGACGCGGCGGCCAAGAGTCGAGACCCTTGGCGCCATTGGCATGGGGGATCAGTTCATTGCCCATGTTTCAGGGCATCTGCAGTGGGCAATTCCCATATCCGAACATGGGGGATAGCGTGTCCTTGATACCGCAAATGCCGAGTCCCTTGAGGCGATCGCTAGTAGCCATGTGGCGGGTGGTGAATGTAACGGTTAACACCAACTCTTATCGTACTTGGTACTCTCTTATCGGCTCCGAGACATCCAGTCCAGACTTTTCCTTCTTTCAACATTAAAGTTCAGCAAAAGTCGAGCATGGTGCAAGGGCCAAGTGATATGAAGCCATTCGCCATCCGACCCAGACCCAACATCTTCAGCTCTGAATGCAAAATCACGAGAGATTCCCACTTCCATTCTTGAACCAGCCTGCTTTGCTCTCCTCTCTTTCATCGATAAAGGGTGTCCAGTCCCATCCCTGCACAAACAAGCATTCGTTGTTCCATCATGACGCATCCTGCATATGACGCGTTGGAGCTAACATTTTTTTGACTTGAACCCATCGAACCATCCCTCGGTCAGCACATGTCACCAGCAGGACGCCACCAATACGACGCTTGGTAGTTGTCTCGAGACAACGATAAGCGATTGAATTCGGGCAGGATGACAAAGCTCTCCGGCCCATTTATCTATCACTCGATGGCTTCATTGGTGCGCCCTTGTAGTTGTTGCTGACAAGTCCAATCCCCATGTGATTGAGTCAATAGAGTACAAGAGGCAGAGCCTTGCATACCCATGTTCTGATGATTAGAAGCAGTGAAGAGAGTGGACACAAACATTTCTAGCCCCTCAACATTTATCTAGCAAGACAGTCTCGCTAAGACGTAGTGATCTCGCCCGGTTCATCACTGCACTCCACTGTAGAAGGGCTCAATGAAGCGTGCCAAGTGGGACAACCTCTATGACCATTTTTAATGCTGTTGACCTTGCGGATATGACCTATTTTTCAGCAGGATCGTCTCTACTTCTTCTATGCGTCTGTGAGGATTGGCGTTGCTAAGGGCGCAGAGCATAGGACAGAAGTCCTTTTGTCACCTAGATTGCTACACGCGTTTCCAAACAGAGCTTAGTGATACACACAGTATCTAGCAACTAAGTCTAATTTTTCGCTGGCACCTCTCTTCATAGAAATACAATCGTGTTATCAATTGCGCTGGGGGAGGAATTATTGTTCTTCTATCTGTGACTTGAGCTACCCTGTAGCCAAACATGATCCGTCAGGTGCCTCTTGATGTGCTTGTTGCAGGCACCTTATTAATAGTTTGCGAAGCTCATTGCCTCGACTTCTTGTATTACAGCCATTTGGATTGTCATAATCATGAACAGCACTCAAAGAATGTGACTGGCTGCTGAAATCTTTGGTTGAACCAAGTCGATTTATCAAATTCCATGGCTTGGTTCGCAAGATTTCTCATTTCCCCTTACATTTTGTTCTTTTTTCTCTCTATCCTCCCCTCTCCTCTCTTCCACTTCTCTAGACCCAGGGAGTAGTTTTCAAAGTCCCTATAGTCTTGTCAAGCCCTTCTTTCGTCATTTTTCTCTAGAAGAGTCAGGTTGAAGCTGGCTTTGGTGAGGCAGCGCATGTTTGTGATTGGCCGAAGCTTATCTTATCAAGCAAAAGAAATGGAGCTTATCGTAAAACTTTGTGGGGCAGGGGCATCAGGGCATCCAGTGGGCATTCACCTGCATGAGATTGATTGGTTGATTCGAGCTGGCCGGGTGGGTCGGCTTACTTAATAGAAAAACGTCCTGAAACATACCTAGGTCACCTCCTGTCCTTGGCGTCTGACAACTCAACAACACAACACATCAACATGGGCCTCTGGCTCCCGATAATGAATTAAGGTGCATCATCTTACTCTTAGGCTCGAGTTAGTTGCTAGCTACGAATACCTAACTTGTCTGTTGCGGCACGCGTGAATGTCACATCCCCCAATGGCCGGGACCTTGACGCGCAAGCGGAACATCCAAGGAAGAACAAAAGTGAAAACTGGATGCGCAACCTGCAGGTTAGTCTCGGCCCCGTCATCGATCTATACCCTAATTTCGAGGTTTTAAACATGATTGCGGTAGTCATACTAACCCGCAGTAGAATCCGAAAGATCAAATGCGACGAGGGCAAGCCATTTTGCCTAAAATGTGTCAAGACAGGTCGGACTTGTGACGGCTATGAGTCTCCCTTTAGACTTGTTACCAGTCAATCCATCCACAACTCTTATGCGGGCGGCCTCAAGTCAGGCGCTGGTTTGAATGTCATTCGACCCACTGTGATTGAGATCTCCCCCAAGGACATCAACCTCCTCAGCCGTTACTTCTCAACCAAGACCATGTTCGACGTCAAGCTGGGCTGTGATGAAGAAGCCAGGCAAGTCCTGCAAGCCAGCCTGACTTATCCGCCGATACGTCACGCAGTTTCCTCTCTTCGAGCTCTTCGGGAACATCTTGAGGCGTCGGGAGACCTACCAATGGCTTTCGGGCAGCGGAACTTGAGCCATGGATCTGACTATGGCCTCCAGCAATATTGCATGGCCCTAGGAGGTCTCGCCTCTAGCCTGTCATCTCCAAGCTCTAAAGGGCTGAAGTCAGCATTACTTTGCTGTCAGATCTTCATTAGCATCGAGCAAGTTCGATGGAACTTCGCTGCCATGGCCCGACACATGATTCAAGGACTCAGCATCATGCATGAGTACCGGGCAAGGCCAACCTTCGCTGGAAATGCACTGGTGCCGGCACACCATAGTCAGCTTCCGTTGTTGGATGTCTTCATCATTAAGATGTTTGCTGCGCCATGCAAGTTTGCAGAGCCTCCAGCGTCGGCCCAAAGATCGGTATCTGGGATTTTAACGCCGCCCCATCCACAGACAACCGAATCTCGGAGTATTCGCACGATTGCACCTGACATGCGAACAGAGCTCACAAGGCTTGCCACATCCACGCTTGAATTTCTCGACAGAGTATCGCATGTCGGATCAACAGAAGAGGGTATTCGACTACTATCCGAAAAGGCCTCTTTGTTAAAATCGTTAGAGTCGTGGCTTATTGATCTCGGAATTATCCATAAGGACAATGGAAGTCCTTGCTCTGAGTCTCTTCCTGTCTCTTTCTTGCGCTTCTTCCACCAGGCACTGAAAGTTACTCTTGTGGGGGCACTGGATTCCTCACCGGATCTTGATAGTGAGCTGCGGACTGAAAATGATCGATTGCAAAGTATAGCTAGTAAAATAGATGAAAGAGTAAAGGCTTATGGGGGTTCAAGAGGACAAGGAGTGGTCGGGGAGAGCTATCTAATGTAAGCTGATGTGTTGTTTTTGCTTTTTTTCTTTCTTTGGCGAAGCAACCTTTCTGGGTTACACATGTAACTTCTCTTTTATTACAATCAACGAATGACACATCGGAGCTGGCCATTAATATCTTCCATCTCCTGATTCATCTCCACCATGAATGTCCTATTGACGTGCAAAAGCCGCAGCAGCAGCCTCCTTATCAGCGGCTAGCAGCTTCTGTATGGCGGGCCTGTTAATACAGCGATCCCACCATGCATTCACAGCTTTCCGACTGAAGATGACATCTGCATACCCACACGCAAAGAGCCTCTGAACCACTGGGATATAGTAGATGTCCACAAGAGTAAAGTCGTTTCCGGCCATGTAGTCGTGGTTTTGCAAGAGCCCTTCTGCCACATCGAAAAAAGCCTCGACTGCCCGCAGTGCACCTTCGACGACGGCCTCATCGGGAGGTAGCCCTATAAATCTTTTCGCAAACTTTTCAAACGCGATTTTTCCTGCGGGTTCTGCGAAGTTGACCGTTTCCACCGACTGTGCCTGGTCGAACAGGGCTACAGCCTCGGGATCTGAGTCCGGAGGCAGAAGCGGCAACGAGTATTTTTTGGCGAGATATTTGCAGATTGCACGGCTCTCAAAGAGAGTGAAGCCATTAGGAAACGTGACGACAGGGACTTTGCCCCATGGGTGGCGTTTCATGTGTTCCTCGGACTGGGTTGCATTGGTGTTAGTGAGGTGTCATGATAGAGGACAAGAACATCTACGGACCTTTTGCTCCCTCTTTGCCAAGTTGATAAGCACGAGTTCATAGTCGGTGAAGCCACCTTCGGCGAGGGTCAGGCGGACTCGGTCCGTGTTGGTTGAACCACGTGCGCCGTAGAGAGTAAAAGCCGGCATTTTGGAGCGGTGCAGTAGCGTCGACGCGAACCTTTGGGTGCTGGTGATGAGCTTTGACATGTGCAATTGTAGAGCTTCTTTGTAGATTTGAAGAGAGATGAGGTATGCCAATTGGTATTTAAAGCCAACTGAGATAATGAGGCCGGGCCTCGGACTACGTTGACACGAGGTCACCCCGGCCTCGGAACGAGTTCATCACCGGAGTGTGGAGTGTGAAACCCGCCGTGCCACCGATTGAATAGTACTTCTGATTGGTCGGGTCGCTCCCACACCCTAATCAGGCTAGTGTCGTGCCCCTGTTCTTCATCGGTAGGTAGTTGGGGGATTGCTTGAATCCCTTTGTGAGCGACAATCTCAGTTTTTAGCTGGCTCCAGCCGGTGGTGGTTGGTTGTCGTACCGGGTTCAATGCCACCGGTCTTTGTATTTGATGACAAATTGATGTATAACACCATTCTCGTTGTTATTCGGACTTCGCTTCTCGGGCCCGGGGTTTTCGCTCTCCAGGCCGAGACCCACGTTCATCATCCATGAACAGAATGCTGACCGAACACGCCAATCAATGATGGTCTGGGGTCTCAGACTCAAATCACGATCAATTGAGCCCCCAGGGCATTTTATAAAGTATTTATTTATCCTTTGATTGTTGCCGGTACCTTTACTCGTCCCTCATCACAATTGAATAAACGCTCCAACTCTTCTCCCTTTTGCTATTCAGTTCTTCCATCTCCTTATCAGCTCAGGCAGACAAACACTCAACGCTACCTCTCATCATCAAACACGATGCATTTTCTCCTCCTCGGCGCAACTGGGCGCACTGGCAAACATGTTGTCTCAGAGTTACTTTCTCAAGGCCATACTACTGTAGCCCTTGTTCGTACCGCTGGCAGCCTCACGCCCCGTGATGGCCTCACCATCGTCACTGGATCGCCGCTATCGAAGCCGGACATACAAAAAGCTCTCTCTGCAGCGCCTTCTCTCACACCTTCTGCCGCCATCGTCACCTTGAACACGGTCCGCAAGTCCGACAGCCCTTTTGCACCACAGCTTTCACCTCCTCGTTTCCTGGCCGACTCTTGCGCCAATATCTGCGAGGTCCTAGAAACCTCGGGCATCTACCGTATCGTAGTCATGTCGACAGCGGGCGTTGGGGACTCGTGGGCAAACCTGCCGTGGCTGTCCAAGGCCTTCATGGGATGGACCAACATCAAGTACGCCCTTGAGGACCACGGTCTTGTTGACAAGGAGATTCGATCAACAAAGATGGACTGGACACTTGTGAGGGCTGTGAGGCTGGAGTTTGACAATCCGAAGAAGAAGGTCGATACTAAGAAGGACGTGCAAACGCTGGGTAGCGATGGTGCCGGAATGGGTATGGCCGACAGCGTGAGTGTTGCTAGTGCGGCGAGGTTCTTGGTCAAGGTTGCAGTCGAAGGACTCTTCAGCAAAAGCGCAGTGGTTATTAGGGATTAATACTGGAGAGAAGTTTATGGAGACTAACGATTGTTGGGGAATGGTTATAATAAGGCAAAGCTGAACGATATATCAGTAGGCACAAGTGGAATCTGCCAAGATACCAAGTAGTGATAATAGGTTCAAGACATCTAATAGTATTGGGTGGGCTCATCAATCTTTGCGAGTGATTGTCTACTCTTATGAAGTGCAGTGCCTTAATGACTAAGGTATCTGCTGTAGTAGCGTCTAATACTTCTCTTGGATTATCCACCGACGGCACCTCCATACACTTCTCCAACCCTTGATCCCGACCTGATCCTCTAAGTTGCAAAACGAAAGTCGAGTCTATGTAGAAAATTAGTAGGGGAAATCTTGGCAGAATCCTCGATTAGCACTCACCTCTTGTTACCCTCGTCTGTTGTGGTTGTCCTGTACTGGTGCTGCTCCTCTGGAGTCATGGCATCCCACTTCTTCGCCTTCCGGTTGTTCCTCCACCTGTAGTAAAAGTAGGTTCCCGGGTATTGAATGAGCTGCAAAAAGGGTGAGCGTCTACTAATACGAGATGAGCATAGCAGGAGGGACGTTAAACTTACACACATCCAAATACAGATGACCAGGAGGCCCTTGTTTGCTTTGAAGTATCGTGGGGCATCGTCCGGTTGATAGACTATGAAATTAGTACTCGACCTTTTGACCGATGGGTGATTGACTCACTGTTTGCTCCAATCATTCCACTAACTTGCACAAACATGTTGTATAGGCTATAACTAAGTTAGACAGATATGATACGCAGGCAAAAAGTACTTACGAGGCGGAAACAGTTCTGTTCTGGACAGATCCCGCGTTCCTGCTTGTCCATGCAACCTGAATGGGGTGGGTGCTAGAGGAGGTAGGTTAGCTCGAGTCCTCGTTATTCGGGCCTGTTACTTACTATGGGAATGACAGGAGAACAGTTGCAATGGCAAAGTACGCCCACGAACCGATAGGGTTGGGAAGAGCGATGAGCGCAACGAAGCATGGCAATAGCCAGAAATCCTCTGCCATGGCGACGAAACTTCTGTTATTGACCAACTCGCTGAAAGCAGTGATGAGCAACATGGTTATGCAGGAGCCGACAATGTTGGGGATCGCGAGAAGGTTGCTCTGAATGACGGAGAATCCGAGACCTCGGAAGGCAAGAGTCAAGTATTGGTTAACAGGGTACTTGGGAAGGCCGAATAACAGACCCAGGGCGTACAGTGGCCACATGTCATAGTCCTTTGCGCACTCCCAGATTTGACGGACTGAGAGACCTTGTCGATTGTACATTCCACCTTTTTGAGGATCATCTCGAATGACTGATGAAGTTAGCAGTGGCCAGTAATGAAGGCTTGTAGAGAACGAACCTGAGTTGACAATAATCTTTTCTTCCCGTTCGGTGAAGTATCCCTTCTTGTTCCACCAGCTTTTGGTCTTAGCCGGGCACTGGGGCATAAGGAAGAAGGAAGCAACGCCAACGCAAACTAATAATGTTAGAATCTTTTAATAAGAATCAGGATGCTGACTCACAAGTGAAAGCGCCTTCAAGAAGAAATAGCCATCTCCAACCAGCGTATCCGAGAATGCCACGCATTGACAGCATACCCACGGCGGCGAAGCCAACGCCGATATCGACTGCATATTGTTGAGCATATGATCTTTCATCCACAGTAGATTGGGCTTACCAAGCTGAGAAGACATCCAGAACCAGGCCAGCCGAATTGGGAGCTTTTGAAGTCAGCTACAAGTCGTGGGGGCCAGGGACCGATGAGTTACTCACCCTTTTGCCGGTGTACCAGTAACTCAGGTAGAGAATCGTATCCCTGTGTCATGTAAGCACCACGTGTTGTTCTCTAAGAAACTAAAACCTACGGAATGAATCCACCTTGGAATGTGGCACTGGATATGCGGTTAACAACGCTTGACTGATGATGCTGGGGCTACTCACATCAGATATCGGGTTGCGAGGAATGAAGCCCTGCCGCTGAGAAAGAATTGCATGGCGGAAACAAGGCTGAAAAGGCAGATCTGAATAGGAATCCATAGATCCGGACCGATACTTGAATCAGAGTTAGCAAGGTTATCGATATGCCCACTTCAAGGTGTCTAACCGCTTGGAGATGAGCTGAGATGGAAGTTCGGCGACGAGGAAACCAACTCGGGAGATGGTTTGGCCGATGTTCTATTCCAGTCAATATGCATTGGTACTTGGTCTGTGATAGAACTCACGTAGTCGGCTCTGTCAATGCCTAGGTCATCTAGCATGTTATCTGACACGGCGTTGGAGATGTTGTTTCGATCAATATTCAAGGCCGAAAACATGACACAAACCCAGACCTAGAATGTCAGCAAAATGTCCCACGCAGGCCTCTAAAGTACCAACCATGATCTTCCAATCAACCTTGTGCCGGACAGCATTCTCTTCTTTCCAAGTCCATCGAAAATTGGGATCAAAAGCACTCCAGTTCTCCCATTGAGGATGGATGTAGAGCTGCTTGTACTCCTCCAAGTTCTCTGAATCCCAGATACTTGGCTGCGTCGCAATCTTGGTTCCATTAGTCTCCAATTGTACATCCATGTCAAGGTAAGGTTGATCAATACCGAATCAGGATCGTACTCATCACCCTTGGGACCCTTCCGAATCCTCAGAAATCGCAAGACTTGCGATTCCTGAGGATTCGGTAGGGTCCCCAGGGTGATGAGTACGTTCTTGATTCGTTATTGTTCAACCTTACCTTGACATGGATGTACAATGTGAGACTAATTGAACCTAGATTGCGACTCAGCCAAGTCTCT
>JABCKC010001906.1:0-16342 GCA_013186395.1 Fusarium papillatum | reverse complement strand
CATCTTCGACCTTGCCATGTCCTCCTTGTCGTCCGTTCCAGTTCCAGACAGCGGCTAGCAGCAGCAAGTGGGAATCAGGGCTCGAGTCTGACAGGTCAAACGGTTTTACAGCAGGCTGTGGCGCGCGGGCATGCCCGGTGCTGTTTTTGTTCTTTATGCGAGGGAGGGTTACGGATAGAGTTTCAGAGCCTTTTTTTTTTTGTGTTCTGCTGCTAGCTGCTGTCTGGAACTGGAACGGACGACAAGGAGGACATGGCAAGGTCGAAGATGCCAGAGAAGAAAAAAGTCAGGACGGGAGGAATTCTCTGCGGAGAGATGTAACTAAGAACTGTAAACCCAAATATCGAGGCCAAAAAAAGAAAAGAAAAGTTCCGAATGGCGGAGTTCCGAAATCGTGGAGGGGAAGTTTTGACGATGAACGTCCGTCGATAAGATTTGGGGGGGGGCAAGCAGCAGCAGCAAGGTGTGGTTTCCAATCCGATGGCGATGGCGGGTTTTCTGGAAAAAGCGAAGCCGGAGCCCGCTGCAAAAGAATGGGCCGAAACCCGCTGAAGGGTCGCCCTATTCAGGCAGGTCGCAAGGGGGGGTAGAGCACTGCCAGCTCGGGGGCCACGGGGCGCCGGTGGGAGGAGGATTTCTAGCGTCCTTTTGGGGGGGCTTCGGTGGATCCCCCGCCCCCCTCTCCTTCCCCCGGGAACAGGCCTCGGAAGCTTCGGTGGGGGAAATTCGTTTGATGCTGACCACCAAACGTACCAGCGAGGCACACGGTGGGATGGATGGAAATCTGCTACCCTGGACCTTTCACCCGTTAAACCCGCGGATGGACAACTGCGATCGCGGGGCCCTTCAAGTGAGGGGGAGGGGCTTTGATCCACGTACTAGAAAATAATAGTCCGAAGAGGTGCATTTCCATTTGTCTACATTACTGTTGGTCTGCTGTTGTTTTTGCCGTTTTGCCGGATCACAAATACTTGGCAGTTGTCTCGAGATCCACAACTCACCGAGCGTGGGGAACCAAGCACCGAGTTTCTAACAACTCAGCAGAAATGCAGAAATAGGTATCCATCGATTACAGATATTCACGAGATCTCCATTCGATGCTGGATGACCCATATACAAATTATACAGGGAAGCCTAGTTTTGCGACGGTGTGAATAATCATTTGCAAATGCCTGCGAGGTCTAGATCGTCCTCGACTCTACTCGGTATTATATCTCAAGTGTATCTATATCGTGACTTGCTTGTCAAGACCCCTCCACAACGGTCCCCTGCCAATCCCACAAGCTTCCATCTAATGCCCCTCGCCTCACCCAAGTCGTTACCAGCTCTCGGGGCATCTCATCCCCGTAGAACGACGTGGGAACATCGTATAGCTCAACCGTCATGCGCTTCTTGGGGTCAATCTCCTTCCAGCGATCCGTCTTGACCCCCCTCCACACAAACGCCGCGTCCAGCAGCACGATCTTGATGTCCCGGTCGAGTTTTGCGTCATCCCGGGGCAGCTTGTGAAAGTACTCGTCCTTGATGTTGGTGGCTTCGACGTTGAGCGATCGCGCGAGGATGACATGCTGCAGCTTGGGGAGCGTCGCAATGTCCCACCACAGCCAGTGGCTGTCCACCGGCGCCCCGAACAGCGTGAGGCGCTCGAGGTCTGGCCACAGCCGCCATACGTCCGTGGGGCTGTCGGGGACGCTCAGCGCTGGATAGTCGCCGAGGCAGACAAACTCCTGCAGTCTGTGCAGCCGCTCGAACCCCTCGCGGAGGGTTCTCCGGATGCTGAGGTGGTCGTCGAGGGGATCCAGGCTCTGGAATGGCATGAGAACCACCAGCCTCAGAGTCTCGCAGACCTCGCAAAAGAGCTCCCGTACCCAGATCGCCGTGGGCTGGTCATCAAGCGAGTCACCAAACGGGGCCAGGTAGAGGGACGTGATATTCCGTAGGGACAGGACGGGTGGCAGGCTCGGGACAAAGCGAGGGACGCAGAGCAAGAGGTCGGCCAGGCGGCGATCCGTGTCGATGTAGAGGCATCGCTCTCGCAGAAGCCGAGTGGCCAATCGGTACGTGTCGCGCGAGACCCGGGTCAAGGCGAGGAGCGTCTTTGTCGAGATGTGCGACGGCGGTATCAAGGCTTGAGGATTCGATGGTAGGACGGACTCGATGATGTGGTAGAGTAGCTCGGTGGGCAGAACGCGCATCGAGTCTGGCGCGTCAGACTGCGTCTGCGCCTGTGACGTTTGAGAGATCATTGCCATTGACGAAATGGCAGCCTACATGGCTGATTCTCCATTGAAGACTCGCGCTCCGGGAGGCGGGTGAGGTTGGAGTTTGGATGAAAAGAGGCGGCGGTTCAAAGGCGCCGCCGCCCACTAAGAGGAGGGACTCAGCCTTATCAAGCGTCATGACAGGGATTGCGATAAGCGACAATACCGACGCCAGGAACGTTTACCGGAAGCTGACGTCAGGGATTCTATTTTGGTGCAACTCTACCAACCAACAACACCAGTTATTGATCCAAAGCTATGATGGTTCGGAAACTCACTAACTTAAAAGAGATATCATTGCTAACTTTAGAGTCCATTTCTGTTCCTATAAACATCTCCAACTTGAATTAGAACATGCATAAAGACGTAGAAAGACTCCTTTATAAGCCTGGTTGTCTTGGCTGTGAACACCACCATGCCTTTATCTATAAACATCAAAGGGAGAACAATGAAGAGAAGAGTGATCAAAGGGTTGACTTCGTATAAGTATACATAGAAGTCTCTCAACTCGAGCTTCTGTGACCAACCTTGAGAGCAACAATCCATTACCCAATACCAACGACCATCTATTTACTATACACGAATCAGCACAGTTACCAACATGGCCAACAAAGCAAGCAACAGTACTGAACCAGCCGACCCGGCGACAATCTACAACACCCTTTGGACCGCACAGCGTGACACACAAAAGGACAAGTGTTGGATCAGCGAAGCCCTTGAAGGCAAGATGACCTGCCACCAGCACAGCCAAGAATTCTCCACCATTGTCTACACTCGAGGGGAACTCGACAAGTCCAGTCCAGGATCAGGTGCGAGAAAGGATGAGTACCTTCGTGGAAAGATCGAAGTCCTTCCTTCCCAGAAGAGTTGCATGTTTGACTACCCCATCGCTAACAGGGAGGAACTCATCAGCCACCATCCCGCAAATCGCCTCCACGTCTATGATCGTTTCAAAGGCGAGGAATATATCGAAGGCCTGAAGGACCAGGCCCAGGACATCCTTGGCAACTTGAAGGAGCTCATGGTTGTCGACTTCACCAATGTCGTCGAGGAGACACCTCTTCTAAGCACCAGATTGCTTGACAATGTCCCCTTTTCTACTGACTTGTATGGTGGAACAAAGGGCTTCAACGCTCAGGCGTGGACAAGTCGGCTCAAGCAAGACGATACCCTCCTCAGGTGTCAGCATCTACGTCATCTCATGATTCGCAAGGGTGAACGGGTATTGTTCTCAAAAGTGGCCCACAGCGTGCGCGGCACCTTTTCCTACGTCCCTCTTCTACAGTTGGGGGATATCGATGATGTTGCTTATGAAAGATGCGTGCGTGATTACGATGCTTTGTTTAACATCGAATGGCCGCTCCTTAGCAATCTCGAGAGCCTTTGTCTAGACATCCGCGGCATCCATGAAGAGAGGCGCAAGCCCATCGAGGCCCTGTTCGTCAAGATGGGCAGGCATCTTAGTCTCAAGACTCTTGTTCTCATCGGTGTCCCCCAGTTGATTGACTTCAATTCGGTCGGCAGTGAAGAGTTTGTTGCGCAACAAGAGGATGATGAGTTCTTGATGTTCCCGGGGGACGATTACGATTCTCCCACCGAACTCACCAACTACGTCCACTTCCTCAAGGAATGCCTTCGCCCAGGCGGCGAGCTGCGCCTGGTTGTGCCCCATAACCCCCAGTAACGATACAATTGCCCGAATGCTCTGTATTGACTGTTGACAGACACCATTGAGAGTTGATCCGAGATTGCCCAGACAGTTCTCACGCCAGTGCCTTCATAGATAGCTGTCAGAATCAAACAAAACATTGCTCCCATCTACCGTCCCACCTGTATACCATAGGACAAAGGAAAAGTGTCGCTGATGCATCCAGTGAAAACACCCTTCCATAACACCATGATGAAGGCTTCTCAGGAGCTTTGGCTCAGACCTTGACAAGTGAAATCCTACTCAAACAATCGCACATTTGGACTACTTTCGTCCACCACCCTCATAGTTGTAGTCCACACTCCACAGTGAATCCCACACCACCGACTTCTTTGTTTGGCTCTCAATCGAGTCTTCCCGCTGCACCGCGATCCGAGGCTGCCAAGTGGCCATCAGCAACCTAGGGTCCTAGAAGGGAGTCGACGTTTCGTACCTCGGCGGCGCCGCCTTTTGCCGATGACTCGCTCGGGTCCGCTTGTTCGTTCCTCTGCGCGTCTTGGCCGTCCGCTGCTGCCCTCTGTGCAGTGCTGGCATTGGTCGTCGTGAGAGGTCCTCCTTGTGTGGGACTTGCGCCGGAAGGGGTGTCTGTTGGGTGAGCTCGGAGTGAGTTTGTTTCACTGGCTAGGGCGCTGTTCTTTAACAAAGTCGTTCCTCCAAGCTGGAACGGTAGAGCCTTTCTGGACCCGGTGCTGCTGCGTCTGCTTTCAAGACTCTTGGATAGAGTCTTGTTGATGCCTTCGATACTAGCGACGCTGTCACGGCTCTTACCCCTAGCGCCTGTGGCATGGGTATGTATGTTTGCTGTCGCTTCCACCGTGTTGGCTGCCACCGTTGACTTGCCCATGCCCGGGGTCGAAGGAGCCCCTGGTTTGTCCTCAAAGGCATCGATTAGATACCATCGTAGACCATCTGACAACTGGAAAGGGTTGTCATTCTCCTCGTCGTTGATAGAGTCCGTCTCGTTGCTTGGCTGTAGACTCTTAGAGAGGTCCACTACGCGCTCCTGGATCCGCGAGATTCGGGCAACAAGCCACTCTCGGTGACGGAGTCGATGAGCATCCTGCTCTCGAAGGAAATAGTGAGGGAACCCAACATTGAAGGCTGCCCATGCTCCTGCCTGCTGGTTACGCGTTGGTAGGAACAAGGCAAGATCGCCCTCCTTGAAGTGCTTGAACGCAATCTTTTCGTGAGAGTCCTTTTGCAAGTGGTGAGCCTTTTCCCGGTACGCTCGTGCCTCTCGCTGCCATTTCCGTGCCATGTGTTCCACCTCTTTAATTCTACGGTAAATGGTTTCCGAGAATAGATCCATGTCGAAGTTGCCAAGCTTGTTCATGAACGCCTCGTACTTCTCACCCTCAGCTTGCATGTCCGAGTTGCTGAGCCAGTAGAGGAGCTCAAGATCCGTGCTGTCGGCCATGGCACGGCTCAGCGTTCCTGATCGACGGAGAGATGAGCCAGGATCAGATGAGTCGTTGGGGTTCTGGACGTTCCTCTCGGCCCGAGGAATCTTGGTAACTGTCACCTCCCCATCCTTTCGCGTAATGGCAAAGCCCACCCGCTCGAGAAGACGACACATGCGGTCGTTCTGTGAGTATAATCGCTGTGTTAGATCTTTTGTCTTCTCATCTCGCTGCTCGTATTGGGTGCCCAGAGAAGTTAGCTTGCCGTGGAGGGCTTCGACCTTCTCCTGGAACAGGTGGAGCTCTTCCTCCAGACTGCCAACCTGAGACTGTTTCGAAGCTACCTCTTCCGTCAGTGTCGTCACCTTCTTCTCCTCTTCCTCGACTCTCTTTTGCAAGGCTTCCGAGCCAGTTTCACCGTCACTGAGCTTGGCACGTAGTTCAGTGAGTTGCTCTCTGCCATCTGCCAGCTCCGCTTCCAGAGCAGATACCTTTGCCTCTTCCTTGGAGAGGCTCTCCCGAAGGTGGACAACTGTAATCTCGTCTTCGGATAGCTTTGAATCCTTCTCAGCAATTTGTTCTCGCAGTTCCTTGGCGGTTGCTGTGAGGTGTTCCACATCAGTCTTGAGTAGATCGATGTCAGCATCCGAGTTGCGCAGCTTGGCGACGAGCTCTGTGGCTATAGCAATGAGAGAGTCTGAGAGATCCACCAAGTTGTCAGGGATGGTACTGTCCGGTGAAAGCTCCGCGAAGAGCTTTGTCAAGGCCTGCCACTGATTTTCCAAGGTCTCCTCGGCAGTGGCCAACATTTTCGAGGCATTGCGAGCTTCCTCTTGCGCTGACTGCACTTGTCGCTCCAAAGCCTCTTGCTGCTCCCTTTGAATTCTCGTCTCTTTCCTGAGAAATTCGACTTGGCCCTGAGCCTTGAGAGTATCATCCTGTCGTTGCTTGTTGATTTGCTCAATCTCGGCCTCCAGCTCCTCCACTCTGACAACATAACCAGCCTTTTCGTGCTGCCTCGACTGATCGAAATTCTCGATTTCGTCCTCAGTGTCCTCAAGGCGAGCTTTGAGATTCTTGATCTCGCTCTCTAGAGACTTCCGCTCCTCCAAAAACTCGCGCTTGAATGCCTCCATATTTCCGAGTAGATCCTTCTTGGTGGTGTTAACCTCTTCAATCTGGCCATTCAGGTCATCATGCCGGCGTTTCAAGTCTTCATTCTGGCCCTTCATATCCTCGTGTTGGGTTGCCTGGCTCGCGAGCTCTTGTTGTAGGCGGGTCGAACGCTGCTTCTCTTCCCGTAGTTCATTCTCCAGCTGAGTGACACGGCGTAGTAATGGATCCAAGCCATCTGAAGATCGTCTGCGGTCATCGAACCGGCTCGACCTGACCGAAGAACCGGAGTTGCCCCTTTCACGTTGTTGAGGAGGACCTGAAGGATGGAAGAGATTCCCCGGACGGGTTGCCTGGCTCTGCCGATGTAGCAGGTCCTCCAACCGCCGTACCCGACTCTCGGCTGTCTTGAGCTTGTTCTCGAGTTTGCCCTTGTCATCCTGGAGTGACCGGAGGAGATCGTCATCTCCCCGGATCATTAGCCCGCTCCTTCCAAGAGCCGCCTCATGCACGCTCCCATTCTTAAAGGCCTTGAGTCTCTTGGACTGCTGCTTTGTCGGATGATCAAGATCTTGTACAAGCTTCACCACATCGCCCAAAACAGCCTGGTCAATATCTTGCTCTTGCAGGATCTGAATGAAATCTGTCAGATCCTCCTTTGTTACCGACGGCCAAGGGATATCTTCTCCCAGCAAATTGACTTCGAGGCCCATGACATTCGTGTCCAGGTCTGGTCCATACATACTGCCAATCATCTTCTGCCATTTGCGCCGCCGCTTCGACTCTTCGTCTTGAAAGAGCGCCATCTCATTCGCTAGGGTCGAAGAATCAGTCTTGACCTTGTCGACCCATTCTCGGCGTCGAACAGCTTCTGCTACGAAGGCAGCATACATATAAGGGAGCTGGTGGATCAGACGCAAGTAGTCAAATGTTGTCATATCGTCCTCGGACTGGTTGAGCACGTTGATCTGGGTCTTGACATTGCTGTGGAGAGATGTAATCTCTGTGACGTATCGCATAAACTTGGCTGACTCGGAGGCGATCGAGTTGCGCGCATCGGTGGCATAGTGAAGCATGTCGTCCATCTCCTGAGCTCGCATCTTCAATGTTGGCACCATATGCTCAGTGTGAATAGAGGCTGTCTTGGACGCTTGGGCGAGGTCGCGTTGCGAATTGCCATATGATAGAGCCGTGCGATAGTCAGAGTCCATCTGTTTCACTACCGCCTCAATGTCCTCGAGGAGCTGCGCAGAGTCGGCGCTGTGTGTTAAAGCGGAACGGCTCATCAGTTTCTCAAAGTCGCCAATCAACGCTTCCAAGCCCTTATACATGCGCGAGGCCGCATTGTCGAGTTCTTTGGCCTTATCACTGAATCTCCGATGAGCGGTTGGCGCTAGTTTCCCTGCCTTCTTCGCAGTATCCAGCTCGATCAGGTCTTCCAGAGTCGGCCTGGACTTCTTGACTTCTCGCCGAGTCATGAATCTGACCATCAATGGCGAAATCGGGGTATTCCTCGCAAGCTCGAGACATCGCTCCCATGTCGACACTAGGTTTCCATGCTCTTCCAAGGTCGGTGTGACCCATTTCTTCAGGTCAGTGTATTTCGGTTCAATCTGCTTGATGCTGATTTCGAGGTTGGTTACCGCGGCATCCAGGCACTTGATGATGACGTCGATCTCGTCGTATCGTGCGTGTGTAGCCGCATTCATGTGTCCGCAGTCTTCCGCCAGGCGCATTGCCCAGTTTCGGCGGTCCTGGTACAGAGTTTGCCATGATGATATCGCTTGTACGTCGTCGATCGAGTTTGGCGCACTCGTGATAGCGTATGGCTTCGGCGCGGAGATTGGGACGATCAGGTTTGCGGCTCCTGACGCGCTTATTCGGATGTCGTAGATGAAGACTTCTTTCTTGGGGCGAGTTAGAGACGATTTGTCTTTGGACGTGTTACACACCTCCGCATGCAGGTTGGCAAACTTGACGGTGCGCCCGTGAGGGGTCAAGGCGACGATATGCTGAGGTGGGATCGAGGTGTTCCTGGAGACCCAGGCCTTGAGATCATCGAGGCTGCGGCCAAGTTAGCAAGCAATCGGAAACAAGATCTGCCATGGCGAGTCATACACGGAGAACTGTGCGATATCGACCTCCAGCCGCTGGCCCGTATGGGCTATCAACACCTGGAGAGCCATCCCGAGACATCTCCCATGGAAAGCGATGCCGCGATGCGCGACTGGCGAGAGCGAGAACGTGGGTCAGAGAATATATGGGAAACGTCACCGGAGCTGAGCAAGATCAAAACCGGTGCTTATCGATGCCTGACTTTCTCATAAAGTGTGTGTATTCGCGTGACGAAAGTTAGACCGACATCCAAGCCACCCGTGATTGTCCTTGGGAGTGCATGTTAGCGTGACCGGTGCCTTGTGACTGGCTGCCTGCGCTATTGTAGCAACGCCACATATTCTAGCCACACAGCACAGCCACAGAAGCGCGGCTCTCATCCACTATCGCGCATATGCTTTGACAACGCGGTTGTCTGGTTGAGGTTATCGACACGAGAAGAATAGAGACATATCCTTTCTCATGGCGGACTCGATCGATCAGCCCATGGCCAACGGCCAGGATGAAGCATCTCATTTGCCCATATCAGAGGATGAGGAGAAGATTCTTGCACTCTATGACAGAATACAAGAACTTCGGCTAGAAATTGCCATCATCAACGCGCAGCGCTCTCACCAGCCAGGTTTGTTTTTGTTCACAGAAACTCTGTCTCATAAATGCTCATATATTGTAGATGAGCCATCGTCATTCACACCAGAAGAAACGCGCCAGGCGCAGTTGGAACTTCTCGAGTCCAGGGCAAAGTATGTCTTGAGAAACGAGGTGATTGACGCCGTTGTCATGGCCAACCCCATTCTCAAGGCTGTTCATGGCGGGCCAGAAGCTGCACCTGTTGAACGGTTTGACCCCCTGTTTTCCCTCATAATCACACATGGCTGACATTCACCAGTGAGCTTCTTCCATATGTGGAACGCAGAGACGAGGCATCTATTGCGGTTGCTGAGGAGGCGGCCAAGACTGGCAGAGTTTGGGACGAATTGACCTCAACGCAAAGCAACACTTTGCTTGTCTCTCGGGAAAACGTGACCTCAACGGCAGAGCTATTTGAGCTGGCAGAGGAGGCGAAGCAGAAGAAGAGGATTCCGCCGAATAACACCAAGATGATGCAAGAGCAAGCGAAACTCGAGGCAGAGCTCAAGACTAGCAAGCAGAGATGGAGAGTGATGAAGGGCGTGGCAAGCGGGATAATCGCCGGTAGCGGGATCGACTGGGCGCGCGATGATGAGTTACGCGACGTTGTTCTTGATCCTGAGACTGAAGAATGATACCACACATGACACCCAGTTTTCGAGAATGTTCATCGTGACTCCTCCGTCCACAGCTGGAGCTGAGAATGGCCTCCGCACCGGTCTGCAACCCGGTGAGAACCCGGCTCTCGAGTGAGATACGTACCCCCGAGATGGAGACTCGAAGATCTGCTAGGGTTTCTCGAGGGCTCAAAGAAAACTCTGACGACGCGTCTCAAGCCCTGAGTTTGCGGCTAGCGATGCGTGTCGACGGCAGTGCCTGGAACAGCTCGTCATGCAAATGCAGGTGTCAGGCTTCGAATCATGGACCCATCGCTTCTGGTCATCTTCCCTTGCTCGATTTCCCAAGAATTCGCCAGTCCCAGCAGACGATTTTCCTCGTCTCCATCCACCAGGAACTCCCGATAGGGCTTAGCAGCTGTAGGGAGCTATGACCATCGCGTGGATGCACGTGATATGGCTTGGCGATTTCGAGGTTTGCACGGCACTGGAAGCTCGGACGTCGATGAGAATGACTGAACAGAAACGACCAGGAAGCACGAGAAGTTGGGGAAAATCAATCACGGGGTGAATGGGGGGAGGCGTTCTGGTCCGGAAAACCAGCAGGGGAAATCATTCTCCCAATCTCCCTGGGAAACAATGAATGACCAGACCTGACCAGACCAGACCAGACCAGATCGGCAAGCCGCAAGAGTCGTCACTAGCCCCGGGTTGGGCAGCCATCGAGGCGCGCTGAACCTTGCGCGTTTTGCCATTTCCCTCAGGTCAGCAGCAAGTAAGGAGCACGACAGAAAGCAGGTGGCAGGAAATAGAAAGGGGCAGAAAGACTGAGCCCTGGCAGGAAGAAGAGCGAGTGGAGAGGAACGCAGAGTGTTTGCGTGGGCGGGGGGACGCTCAGCTCCCCTTCTGAGCTCTGGCGCGAGCCCAGAGCCCGCTCGGCGCCCAGGTACAGCACAGTATCAGATGCCAGGAGGACTACATGACCACCCAAAGACAGGTGTGTCGCGTACCCGCTGGAAGTCTCTGCTGGTACCTCTCTCGTGGGCCACTTACGGCGTGCCTCTGCACCTTGTTTTGGCCCGGCGCGACCAAATGGCGCGCACAGCCCAGACAAGCCCATCCAGACAAGCCCGGCAAACCCGCCCTCACCGGCCAATTTGCTTGCTTGTCTCTTTGCTCCGGCTGCACCTTGCCTTGGAGGCCAGGAGTTTCTCTTACCACGCCCATCACCTCCACCACGCCCAGCGCGCGGTAGCCCACCAAGGCCAGTTTCGCACGACTCGTGGTACCCGCTGCGCCCGCAGACAATGTATGCGTCATGAGGTATCCCTCGTCATCCGCCATTTCTCTTCGCATGTCTTGGCCATGTTTTTCTCGGTGCGTTTGAGAGGCACTGATGTGCATGGCATCGAGGGGCAATGACCGATGATGCACCTCCTGCGTATGATCTTCGCTCTTGTTCTCCGCAGAATTCGCTTGAAAAAGGAATGCCAGTCGACAACCCCGAACTGCGGTGATACACTCAATGGCACACAATACCAGCCTTTTCCGCTCCGGAAGCTAGGACCGTCTTGTGTCCTTGCACACTGACTCTGAAAGAGTGGCATGGGAATCGAGGGCCAGGCTTTCAGCAGTTGGCTGGGGTGTGGTCTCAGACCAAATGTTGCCTCTCAAGCTCGCTTCGGGGAACCATGAGAACGTAAGTTAGAGCGCCTATTGTGATGATGTTTGGACTGTGTCTTCTCCTCTTCCAGGCAAGGCGGCACAGGGAGGTGCCGTTGCGTTGAGGCCGGTATGAAGGGGATGGCTGTGAGGAGGCGAGCATCCAATCCATCCATGTGAGGGTACGCGCCGACTTGTACCTGTACATTGAAAATTCGTATGACGGTACTTCTCCGTCATGCATGATCAAAGTACCCCGCCAGTCCATCGTTGCTCCAGTTATCAACAGGAAGCATAATCGACAAGGCGCCAGGGGAAAATCCCAGTGGTCTAGAACTGATGGAAGACACTCACGGAGGCGACCCAGAGTTGATCGTGCGTAGGCAAAATTGGCTGGCGTGAGAGCATAGTCAAAAGAGCCATGGGCGCCGAAAGCCGTAACAAGAGGCGAGATGATGTCGTCCAGAGCAGGCAAGGGCCAGCTTGTTACGCCCATTGTATCAATATCATCTCTGCTGGTCATCGGAGGTTGTGCAAGTGATACAAATGTCTCTAGGTAGTGTCATCGCCAAGTGTGCACATACGGTATGCTTGAAGCAGTAGCCTCGGCGTATCGCAGCGCAGGGGTGTGAGAGTTGGAGAATGAGGTAAAACATAGCCCGAGATTGTCTTGGGCACAGGATAGCGCTGGGGTTTCCAGAGACAACGTTCATCTGCCTGCCTGCCTACCAAACGGCAGAGCTGGGAACAGAGAGACGAACCCAAAAGCGGGTGGTCACAGTTGGTCGCCCGGTTGGCCGGCACGGATTCTTTGTCGTGAACAAGATCGGATACTTTCCCCAGTCTTAGCATGCTCCGATACCAGGGTGCAACAGTGATATTCGTGGCCTGGTACGCCAGTCCGCTGCGGGTTGAGCACGCGGGTTAAAGTTCCTCTGCCGCTGGTGCAGGAGCTCACTCCTAGTCCAGGTATGGAGGTAAGGTAATGTAGTCCACAGTCACGGTCCGTAATGGCAATGTTGTACGCAGCAGGCAATGGTGTGGCACAAGTAACGAGAGCAAAGAAACAAATGGCGCGCAGACAGGGAGGAGGGTGTCAGTAGCGTCCATGTCGAGCGCGACTGGAAGCCCGAGATTGATTGATGAAGGATAGCGGCCTCAGGGAGGTGGAGGTGGAGGGACTGGGAAGTGGTGGAGGGAGACAACGGATGAGGGCGGCGGCAGGGCACGGGTACGGTATCACCCAGAGAACCCGCTGGACTGAGCTCGTTGACTGGGCAAGGACAAGACTGAGCGGCGGCCGAGCAGGGAGACGGAGACAGCGTGAGCAGACAGAGTCGGAGAAGGAGAGTGGAGGGGGAGAGGCACAGAGTGTGGTCAAGGGTGGTCAGTCTGGTCAAAGGCAGAGGGGCTTGCGAGTCCCAGTCGAAGTTCCGTCGGCCCCCCCAAAAATGGCCTTGGGTCCAGGTATACGGTGCGGATTGCGCAGCAGGTGTCGCGGTACAAGGCCCTTGTACTGTACCTCGGCGCGGCGGGCTGCGTGCGGCTTGTACCTGTACAGTACCACGCAATAATAGCAGCAGGACCACAGGCTTGCTGGCTGGTGAGTGGCCAAACGCAGGTGCTTCTGAGGAGCTTGGATGCCCGGGCTCGGTTTGAGTCCTGGTCGGTCTCCCCCAGCACCAAGGAAGGGCCAAGGGGGGGAAGAGGGCAGGCAGGTGCGGCAGGTACTTGGTACAGCCTGCTGCGACAGTACCTTCTCTCCGACAGTACTAGCACCAGCACCAGGCCAGCACCGGGCAAGCAAGCTCGAGGCACCGCAGCCCAGAGTGCGCGCGCGCACCCATTTTTTCGCCAAAGGGAAGGGCAGGAGCAGGAAGGGAAGGGAAGGAAGGGGGGTCTCGTCTAAGAAGCAAGCACCGCACCCAGTTGTTGCCAGTGCCCAGCATAACAGTCCGTCCAAGTGTGGTAGCTGGGCAGGCCGCGTTCCCTCCCCACGCACAATCAGTCCCCCATAGTAAAAAGGCTGCCTTGGCCTCCCCCCATACATTTTCCTCCCTCTCTTCTCTCCCATACAATCTCTCACCCAAAATCCTCCCTCATACCCGCGTCTCTCTATACTCGTCCACGCTCGACACGTCTTTGTGGTGAGTACCTTCCTTTGCAACGCGCATCACCATAACCAGCACCGCATACCCATTTTCTTATTCTTTGCTGCCTCTGCTCGTGCGAATTGCGTCGCGTCAACTCTCCGATCTTGTTTTTATCTTTGTTGAAAAACCTGATCATCTTGGGAGTTGCGCGCTGCTTCGTCGCTCGTCCGCGTTGCATCATCTTCACCTTCGCCTTCCGCGCGCCCGTCTAAGCAACTATAGCTGACTGAAGCGCATTGCAGTTCACGACATCACCACCACCCTCTCGTTCCCAAATTCATTTCCAAGGTACGCGCCTTCTATGGATTCAGCTTTTTCCTTGCACCAAACACGAATTTTCACGCGACGAGGAACGCAATTGCGTTTGCGCCTCATCCACCATCCCCCTCACATCACCTATTGCCCAAGCTTAGCTTGAGCTACCCCTCGTCGTTTGCATCGCGTCAACCGCGTTGGTGCTTTCGGCTCTCTACCCAGCACACTTCCTCCATTACTTCACCTTGGCGCATTTCAAATCTTGAGCAAGTTTGACTCACACTCCATCACAGAACACATCCAAGATGCCTAAGGCCGATGCTGGAAAGCGTGGAAAGGTCCAGAAGAAGCGAGGCAAGAAGGGTAAGTCTTCGATCAACTTCAATCTATCTGATCGGGGCCTGCCATGGGTAGCTGCCGCATAGATACGTGCGCACAAACCCGATGACATAACCCACGATCAAAGCTTGATCAGAGTTGATTGCTAACCTATCTAGACCCCAACGCCCCCAAGCGTGGTCTCTCTGCCTACATGTTCTTCGCCAACGAGCAGCGTGAGAACGTTCGTGAGGAGAACCCCGGCATCTCTTTCGGCCAGGTCGGCAAGCTCCTCGGTGAGCGGTGGAAGGCCCTGAACGAGAAGCAGCGTGCCCCCTATGAGGCCAAGGCTGCCGCCGACAAGAAGCGATACGAAGATGAGAAGCAGGCTTACAACGTAAGTGTGACCGCCGGCGTGGAGGACTTCGTCGCTAATTACTGTGCAGGCCGACCAGGAAGAGGAGGAGTCCTCCTAGGCAGCGGCACCCCACTGAGAGGCACCAAGCGCTGATGAACGTGACGTGACTGGGAATAGTCGCCGCGTTCAGCGTCGCAACGGAGATCCTCGAACTTGAGGTACTTCTCTTTCCTTGTATTTTGGTCTTGGCGGTGTTGTATGATGGCACAGGATGGGTGCTTTGCTTTTTCATTTTTGTTACCGGAAACTCAAAGGGATATGGTCGTTCGACGCGTTATTTAAGGTCTAGAGGGCGGCTGGTCGAGCTGCATGCTCCCACTCGAACGCCCATGATCATGAGCATCTGATGATGAGCTCAGGTCATCAATGAGGAATGAGATGCTTGTACAAAGCATGGGAGCTTCAGCAACAAGAAATATTGAAGTGCAAAATACATGACAGCCAACTCGCCTTGCGAACCTATCAGGCACTATGTGAGATGGAAGTGAAACTCTATGCATGATGTATGTCTATGCGATGTGTGTTGACCTGGTGATGAAGGTGAGGCCGGCGTTGATGGTGAGACTTGCAAGTGACGGGTCAACTGAGGCCAGTGATGTGTGGCTGATATGTGGCTAGTGGTGGCTTGCTGGTGGTGCTAAGAGATGAGCAGATGGAAGGCGCTGCCACTGACAACGCCGAGGTCCAGGTATCGCTTGGTACCCAGCTTAGTCGCTTAGCTACGATACTCGGACTATCCAACATCGATACCAATTTGCAACAATAAACTGCTTATAAGGAGATAGAATTTCATAGATATATATAATCTATGTGTTCTTTTTCCTAACCCATATTTTTCAATAATTGTATCGTGCTCCAATGCCTTGCAATGGTGTTCTTGTTGTCCCCTCTTCAAGTACCGATAGTCGAGGCTTTTCGTATTGTACAAGGCGACACTTTTGTCCCCCCACTGTCAACGAAGCGAGGGTTTCGAAACACGCTTGGCTGGGTCGAGATCTCATCACCTCCATCACGTTCCGGAACCCAATACAACTATGCTTTCTCGTCAGCATCGCCCAGAGGAACCACGTTGTCGTCTCGAGTGAAGCAACCAGTCGCAGGGCGCAGGGCAGGTTGCGACCCAGCCCAGCCAAGGGACAAGGAGTGAGAAGAGACAAGTGAGGTTGCCCCCCCTCGGCCTCTTATACCTCACACACACACACATGACATGAAGGCTGTCATGACTCGGCTGTCATGGATGTGCAACCCCACGGCAGAGCGCGGCGAGAGTGGCATCATGTCGTGGCCCAGCCGAGCCTCATGTCCAGGATGGTCCCTTGAACAAGGCTTGAGCTCAAGCACACACACACGAGGGCGCCGTTGAGCCGACGACCAAGGATGAAGTGGAGTTTTTGGGCATTGGGAAGCGCACGAGGCGAAAGGCCAAAGCCAAAGGGGACCTGCACCCCAGCACAGACGCTGTTCCCAAGCGCTTTGAAGGCGCTTTGAGGTCGTCGAGGGCCTTTACGATCTCCATCATCATCAGATTTCTCCACACAAAGTCCACATGCCGGGGATGCACCACCAGAGTCGCCGCCGTCGCAACACGTCGCACCTCGACTCTGAGTGGACAAAGGCCCTCAAAGAATGGTCATCCTTCACCCATTCTCTCTCTCTCCCCCAGCGCCAGTGCCCACCCACTCCCCCCCGATC